>WURT03027926.1:0-15439 GCA_009936505.3 Holothuria glaberrima | reverse complement strand
GTTCTTGCTTTTAGTGTATTCTTTTAAACTGTTATATATATATATATATATATATATATATATATATATATTGTGTGTGTGTGTGTGCTGTAGTGTGTTGATGTGGTTTCCTAGGCACAGGGTCATTGTGTATGTACTATATTTCTGTATGTGGGCACTGTATCATTGTAGTTGTTCTATCATAAAAGGAGATAAAATCAAGGAAGTGTCTGCTACAATAGGCACTTCTGAACAAAATTGCAAGGCATGAAGGCAACTTTACAAAAGGGAGGTTCCTTGTGTGGGCATTTAGTCATTTAGTTTACATAGAGATAAGTTTTGTAATGGAGTCAACACACTTTATTCTAATTGTTTTTCTTGGTTGCTACTCTAATGCCTGAATTTGAATTGTGGTCTAGTATAATAAATCTAGACCCCTTTAACTTTGACCTTAATTGTGTGAGAGTGTAAAAAAAAAAATCAACTTTTCTAAAAATTGTAACAATTACATATATGTATATACTTAGCTTGATGGGTTTTTGTACACACTCCCATTACGCCCCCCCCCCCAAAAAAAAAGTGTTGTCTAATTGCAACTGCTCTAGGTGAAGACTTACAATGGTTCTAGCAAGTCTGAAAATAAAAAGTAAAAAAAAAAATCTGCATTTGCAGTTTTCATTAAGCCGTGCCTAATTCTCTTCTGGCTTGCCAAGTCAGAAGCCTGGCATGTACAGTAACTTGAGCTCTGGTTTTTGATTCCTTGCCGAACGTAGGAAAGGAATCTATGCGATGATGATGATGTTGTGTGTAGGAATCTATGCGATGGTGATGTCGTGTGTGTGTGTGTGTGTATGTGATGCTTAGCTTGGAAACACAATATCTCAAGATAGCAGTGACCAACACTTCATATTTGGTATAGATTTGTCATGTTGAGAGGAAAAACCCCCATTGTTTTTGTTAGAGCTTAAAGGTCATTTGAGATCACCAGAGGTCAAAAACCAAAAACCTTGTAAACATGATATCTCTAGATAGGAATGACCTACACTTTGTATATTTGGTATATAGATTTGTCATGTTGAGAGGAAGAATCCTATTGTTTGTGGTGGAGTTCAAAGGTCATTTGAGATCACTGGAAGTTAGAGTGCAAAAACCTTGTAAATGGCTTGTAAACACGATATGTCAAGGTAGGAATGACCAATACTTTGCATATTTAGTGTGGAGATTTGTCATGTTGAGAGAAAGAACCTTATTAGTTTTGGTTGGGATCAGAGGTCATTTGAGGTCACCAGAGGTCAAAAGCCGAAAACCTTGTAAACACAATATCTCAAGATAGCAATGACTGACACTTTTCATATTTAGTACGTAGATTTGTCATGTTAAGAGAAAGAACCGTACTGATTTTGGTGGAGGTCAAAGGTCATTTGAGGTCACCAAAGGTCAAAATTTGAAAACATTGTAAAAAGCTTGTAAACAGGATAGCTTGGCATGGGGCGGAGCTGGCATGAGGCAAGTTGTCATATTGGGCTAGTTGGCGAGTTGGCATTGGGGCGAGTTAGCATGGAGACCAGTTGGCATGGGGTGAGTTAGCATGGTGCTGAGTTGTCATGAAGGCGAGTTGGTATGGGGGGAGTTGTCATGGGGGTGAGTTGGCATATTGGGGCGAGTTGGTATGGAGGCCAGTTGGCTTGGGGCGAGTTGGCATAGGGGTGAGTCGGCGTAGGGGCCGAGTTGACATAAAGCCGAGTTGGCGTGTAGGCTCACTTGTTCCAGGGATCTCAAAGTATCAAGAAAAATTCTAAACAAAATTTCAGTACAAAGAAAAGAATTTCTCAGAAGAAAAAGTAGTTTACAGGTTGAGTGAATGTGTCATGTCTGTTTGGCTCTTGTCAATTTCCAAACCACAGTACACAAAACATTTTACAACGGCAAGGAATCACTAAGCCTTTTGGCTTTCTGGTTTTGTCGTTCTGGAATTGGAAACTAGTGTAGTTGAACTTTTTGGGAATGTCATCTACCTTTGTGCATAGCACGCTTCATTTTGGCTCTGCCGAGAGTCAAAGGGACTTTGGAAAAAAAAGCCCTTTTTTTTGGATGCCAGCAGAAAATTAGGATGAGTATCCTTTCTTTTCAGGGTGATTTTCAAGGTTTGGTTTTCCTGTCGATTTGGTATCTTCCACATAGTGTGGGAACCTATTCCACAATTTCTAGCCTATTATAGTGTTTTTTATGCCTAGTTATGGGTGCACTGTAGAATAACCTTTTAAGGTTCTCTCAGGGGTTAGCGTTTAATGAAAAGATGGACTGGCCATATATGGCTAGTGTTAGCCTTTGTTTTTAGAACCTTCATTTCGAGGACACTTGTAGCATTGGTATCCCTGAGGGATATTATGGAAGGTTTTTTTTTTTGAAAAATATCAGTATTACCTGCCAAACTGTTAACTGTCTGATGAGTAATTAAAGGGGCTCATTGAGATGATATCCATTATTTCGTGACAAGTTTGAAGGAAATCATTGCATGCCAATGCTTCTATTAGCCCCCACTACTCGTTTATACCTTCTTATAGTTACCAACAATGTGAGATATTGCAGTTTTTTGGGCTGAAGAGCTTGTGGTTCATGATGCTCACCCAATTAAGCCCTTGATAGACCAGCATCTCTTGAATATATCAGTGTGTGTATATAGCTGAAGCCTTGATTACAACAGCTGCTGATAAAAGGAGTTGCAAGTGTGTCAATCAAGTTGGTATAATCCTCACTCATTGGTTGTCTTTAAACAGGGGTTGCAGGTGATAATACCTAATGTTAAAAAGTGTCTGGTGATGAATTTGTAATTAATGGATCTGTGAGGCCCCTCATTACCTCCTATTTACATGTGGTTTTAAAAGGCTTTAATCTTTAAGTACCCTATCATGGCCATTTCAGTTATGTGTCAGATGTGCAGAATGTCTTACTTTGACCTTTTGCCATCAAGATGTGAGTAAAACTGAAAACAGTGACAAAAAATTAAGAATTTTGTGAATCAACTCAGTAAGCCCCTTAAGAGATGATTTATGAAGGAACCTTAACAAAAGAAATGCTAACACTTTGCGACACTCATCATAATTTTTGCATAGGCACCGAGTTAACTTCAGCAACCATCAAATTTTGATGGTTAATATCTTGAGAACAGCAAAAGATATTGAAATAATCCCAGCAGTGTTTTCCGTGGGATTTTATTAATTGCCAAGAAAAAACAGCCATTTTGGTGGAATGTCTTAACTATTGGTATGTGTACTTGATTTGTGTCAATAAATATCTTTTGTGGGCAAATCAAGTGGCTTGGATTGGCTAAAGGGGACACCAAAGTTGCAAACTCTTCAATTATTGATGGATCCTATTGGATGATAACTTGACTTAAACGTAGGGTTCAGCTTTAAGCAAAGAATTAATTTTGATATGCATCGTGATGAAATTTCCATTCAGTTCTGATGTGTAGTTTTTGAGATGTCAGCAAATGAAGTTACTACATTTGTGACCTAAAGTAAGCTTGAAGCAAGTACTGGTACTGTATATCATCTCCTCACCTTGATGAGCAATACTTTTTTCTTTGTCCCCCCTCTCCCTGTTGGTTTGACCTTGATGTTGTTAGGGATATAAGCAACCCACAGGGATTTTGAAGTTCGTAAAATTCTTATGCCTCACGTTCATCAATGGAGAAACTACGCTGCAAAGTTGTTATGCAAAACAAAAGAGAGCTCATTATTGTAGTGCGCATGCACACTTCAATCTTGGCGTTACACGACAGGCAGGCTTACCTACGTAACTGAATGTTGAAACTGGAAGTTCCACACTGTTTCGGTCGGTTTTTACTATCGGTACTATCACTGTGCAGACAGCTAATGTTAAGCCTGTCCATGATTTGTTACCGCTTTCTTGCCCACATTCTAAATTAATCCCAACGAAGGACCTCATTCATAAATAGAAACAGCTTTTAATGTAGAGTGAAATGTTAGGCTACTGATTGATGAAATACAGACAGTCTTTATTTCAGAAAGAAATTTTAGTTAAATGTGCACTTGCTTTCTTATTAATATAATAAGAATATGTAACTTGAAATTCGCAAACAAAGTAATCAGCGGATGAATTTAATGTGATGTGAGCTGGATGTGGGTGCCACGTAGCATGCTGAGTATATGTGTGCCACAACTTGTATGTAGTTACACAGAGTTGATCGCAGCGTGATTGCCTATAGAGTTCCAATGTCATGCAGGTCAATGTTTTGGTTGAATATGAACAGAGAACTGTACACTGCTTAACATAACAGCAATCGAGAGGTAACTCTACAGGTGCCGTGTGATGAATGTGCTGGCCACAACGCGTAGTTAAAGTTGATCCCAACACGAGTGCCTACAAAATGACAATGTGGCAGTTCGGCCTATGCTGGCAGGTCAATGCTTTGGTTGAATATACGACCTTAATAAGCCCTTCAAATATCAAAGATTTTTTGCAAACCATTCCAAAGGTAGTGAAATATATTTGGTGTCAGTGAATTTAGGGACTAAATAAACACCATACCAAATCTATGTCAAAACTAGCTGGACTTCAAACTGTAAGGACTTACTGAACACGCACTACAATCTGCGTATTTGCAAGCAAATGCAATTCTAGTTAATGTAGGGTTATGATGTCATCTATGCTTGCCTAAAGTTCACTTCGTCTGCTACTGTAGTATCTAGTGAACTACCCATCAGATTTCAATGAAAATTTCACCACAATACTTACAAGAAGTACCCCTCTAAAACATCAAAACTGGAGTTAAGCCCAGACCCTTTACCATGTAACAATAAGTTTAGCTATTCCTTCTTTCCTTATTACTTCTGTATATTGCTGACAAAAGAGTTGTTGTCATACAGTGCTATAGCACACTGTCTTCTGTACCTTTCCCTCCTTTTATTTGAAGATAAACTTTGTGATAACTTACATAAACTTTGATGATTATGCTGTTTGGTTGGTAAACAACCTATAGACTGGACTGGTTACCTGACACAGGAGATGGAAGTAAGATAATCAAAGTAAGATAATCAAAGCTGAAAGACCAATAGTCTTTTAAGGTGGGGAATATGTCACTATTCTTGTAGTATGTACTTAACTTTCCACACCATGTAGAATAACATGAGCCCTATGATCCTTGAAATTAGCCAGGGCCAGTAGGTTTACAATAGAGAAGAACCGTAGGCCTTTTGGCCACATAAATGAGTTGTAGCACCCATTAAAATGAAAGTGCATAATTATCCTGAATGGTAGTTTACAAATGTAATCATATATATTTCCCTACATTTCCCTCCTTACTGTTGCGATTTTCTAAATTTTTGTAGCTGTCAATTAAATACCAATATAAATTAGTACCATGCAATGACAGGCAACGATGATCACACAGTGAAAAGGTGCCCACTGTCCAGCCCATGGTTTGGATACAGTGATTTTTAACAAACTTGTCCTTCTCATTACCCACGTTCTGTACATGTTCTTAAGGCATCCTGTTCGTGGTAGGATTGCACTCCAACCAGTGTTTTAGCTAGGACATTTTTTCAGTGCAACATTTACTGATCTGTGACCTGGGGGAGGGGTCTAAGGGAAGGGGGTCCCCACCCCTTTTAAAAATTTTTGGAATTTGAAAGGTGCCTGTATCGCAAATTGTGCAATATTGAGTGTATTTCTGCCCTAATGAGGAACCAAAAAATCTTGGTGACAAATATTTTACTACATAAAAACATTGCGCCGCAGACATTATGCACAGAATCAGTCTACTTTCTGAACTTTGAGATGAAAGTAAGGTAGTGGGGCTTTAAGGTTAAAATGAAGGCTTGTGAATTAGGCAGTCCTGTTGCAATTAAAGCAGACAAATATGATATGCTGACAGCAAGGAACTGGCAAAATAATTCTGGTGAGGCTGATTCTGTCAAAATTTACATCCGTGTAGAATTTACTTGTCAGTGTTTTTTCTTTTGTCGCCGTTTATGCAACATTGTCGCACAAATTGGGGCTGGCTAAAACACTGACTCCAACAGTCAAAACTTTTGCCTTTTAACATAATCATATAGAAACACAGTATGCACACTGTATGCAGAGATGCCTTTTCCTGTTTTAAGCTGGTGGCCTAAGCCAACATTGCATTAATTTTGGCGTTATAGGGATATTTCGAGAAGCAGATACAGTAATTATTAGTGATATCGATTTTTTTATTGGCAGATGTCAATCCAATACTGATATTTGGGCTGTCAGCATTTTGCCTATGAAACAGTACTGTAGGATTCTGGACACCACAAGTGTCATTTCATTTTGATGAGATAAACTATTGGAATTTATATTTAAAATACTCATATAACATTGTTATGACATATAGGATAATAAATATCATTGGGTAATATCCTCATGTAAGGTACATTTTACAAGGATGATAAATATCGTGGAATTCCGTCGCAGACATAATCTTGCTCCATACTACATCTTCTTTGTATTGAATTGTATTAACTGTTCTAAGCATTGTATTTTAATTGTATAATTTACTATTCTAGGATCATATTTTGTATGTTTCCTCTGGCACAGAAGCATGCTTTGTTCATGGAAGGTGCCTGCTGTGTGTGCACTTTGCTCTTAATTCCGTCCCGTCCTGGCCGGGTCATACCGAAGACTTTAAAAAGGGAACCTATTGCCATTGTGCTTAATGCTCAGTATAAGCAATAGAGTAGGGAAAACAAGCCAGTGAGCAGCAACTGGGAAAAAGGCCGTGGCCGGCTCGACTTAAACCAATTGGTTAGAAACTCGTCCTCATCTAACTAACTCCGTCCCTAGATAGACTATTAAAGATCTAGACAAAATTGGGGAATCTATTTTGCCTACTTGCCCCCCCCCCCAACCCTATTACTTCTGTTGCACTGGTACCGTCTATATACTGCAAAATGATCATGGCAATGAAATCCTTCTCTAGATGGAGCACCTTATCTGTATCCTGACTAGTTTATCTGTCAATGCTGGTATGGAATACAGATAATTAGTCCAACACAAATTATCTACATGACCTTAGGCCAATGTTCATTTCTGCTTCCTGAAGTAAGCAAACGGAATTTAACTGTTAGACCTTGCTATCATTTAGTCACTCATTCCCTATCAAACTTAAAGGCTGCCCTCAACTTTTAAGTTTCGGATACCATGGCTATCCCATGAACTGTGTGTTGAACTTGGGTTTCATCTTTATGGAGTAGAATTACTGCTGTAATTTGATTAGCACACAGAAAAGCAGTTTGCATTTAAGGATTTTGTTGACTATAGTGGTCCTTGGACTTGTGGCACACTTGTAGGGAAGTTGGTCACAAACCGTAAGTTTTTAAATGTTTCTGTGTTGCAGACTAGTGTCAAGGTTGTCAGTCTCTCTGTAGAAACTTGTGTAACAACTTAACTTCAAGAGTAAGAGACATTTGTATGTCATGATAAAAGATTGGACAGACTAAAGTAGTATGGTCAGTAGTTGTTGTCTGCTCTTTCTACCTGTCACCCTTTAACTTCTTTTATTACTTATCAACTGAAGAAATAAATAATTTAATGTCAACAAGTTTGGAATTCGATGATCAAATCTCATCAACCCACCTTAAGTGAACTTTATACCTTAGAGGGTGTGATGTGTCCGTGGTTTGGCTGACTTATGTAGAGTTGGCATAGTTTAAATGTATTAGACTTTACAGGATTGTGAACTGAACACACCTGGATTACATAGTACAGGGATTATAAATTAACCATTGTAGTGCACTCAGATAAGTGTTTTTGACTTGGATAGGATATCAGCCAGCTGTGTAAGCTTTAATGGATTGGTAGTGCTACAGTATTGTAGCTAAGGTAGTAGTGATATATATTTGATAGATACAAGTCGCATACCACTAGAAGTGCTGTAGGTTATGAATTCAATTTTGCAAGAATTTGTTTTTTTTGCTAGAAAGGGATTTAATGGTTTTTTTAAGCTTGCCTATTTTGGAAGCTATTCTTGCAGTATTTTTGGAGCCTGGACAATGCCCAGTTAATTAGTCCTTTGGTTTGTATAGTTGTTGTTTGCTTTGGTGTTAAATATTGAATGAGCTCTTCAAATATGCCACTTTCAAATTGTGGAAATTTATTTCATTCCTACGTACCATACCTATTCCACATCCTAATTTCAAGATGTCTTTACATGTGATATGGATTTACCAAAAATTTGTCACAATAGTTCCATGGCAAATTTTGCAGCATGTTCAGTGTTGAATTGCTAGTGTTGTTGTTTGCTCATTAAAGATTTTTCTGCATACGGTCTTCATACCTTTGAGAATTATGAATGGAAATATCTAGACAAGTACTTTTAATAACAAAGCTGTTGAAGTGGTTTACCTGAGCTCTAGCTAAGGCTGGGAAAAATGTTTATTTCCTAGGAAGGCAGTAAAAAATCCTTTCAGTATTTTCATGTACAAAAAAGTGACATTTCTCACCAGTTGCCAGTGTTTCCTTCCAAATGCTCAAATTTCCTGGGAAGAAGCCTCCCAGTTTCCCAACTTTTTCCACCCATGGCTCTAGCTCTTTTTGTGTGTTTTAGAAACTCTCTATAAACCACTGCATTGGTTTGACATTTCAATCATCTCTGAGTACATGTTTCTTTTTAACTTTAATGGCAATGTTTTGGCATCAGTCCATAGAGAGATGAATTTGGCAAGAAAGTGTAGTCTTTGAATTGGGTACATGTACTGTCACACCTTAGTTTGGAGGGGAAGAGGGTCCTTTAGATAGTGTTTGAACAACATGAAGTATATATGTCACAACCTATTAAGTCTATTTCGGTCCTCTCTACCTCCTATTTACATATGTACCCATTATTGCCGGCAATAACCATATGTACTGTAAATAGGAGGTAAGTATCGGAGCAGGGAGTTGCTGATCGGAGCTCACAGACTCCCAAACCAGGGAGTTTTGGTTAAAGCAAGCATCATATTGTGAAAATTTACAGGTAGAGGGTGTTTCTTGGCACTTGCAGAAACCCTGTCTTCATGACATGGTAGTCGGTAATGACACTAGTTTGGAGTGCTTGTATTGTTAACTTTGAAGTCCAGTGCTATAAAGGTACCAGCACAGATAAACCCTTTTCTTGAGCATGAAAACGAGACTTGTTTGTTAAGTATTGCTGGTAGGACAATATGAATATAGTATGAGAGTCTGGTCATCTATTTACAGATAACAAGTGTAGTATCAACTGATTTATTTGACGTGGGGTGCAGTGCTCGTTCAGTTTATCAAGTACCATATTGCAGGGTGTGGTAATATTATCACATTTTTTGGTATTCAGGGTGGGGGCAGGGAAAAGACTCATTCATGAACATTATTAAAGGAAGCACATTTTCTTGTCGGAGTCTTCGATTTGTGCATTTCCTTTTTGCAAACTTTATGGATTTTGTAGTCTGGTTTCACGGGATTCTGACTTTGTTGGACTGTTGCAGTTGCCTGTGTCTGAATTTCTGATGTCTGTGTGCAGTGATTTGTATTGTATGTATACTGTCTCTCTAGGAAAGATCGTGAACCCCTCATCTTGAATAGTGGGTTGTTTATAATAGAAGTTGAATGTTAAAAATCTGGTGGTGACACTCAGTATTAACTATTAAACCAGTATTAACTATTGACAGTAACTATTAAACCAACACTTAAAAGTCAGATTAATAGCTTTTTGTATGGTTTGTAGTATATGGTCTCGTGTGTGTGGCAGTTTTATTTTAGTAGTGGCTGTTCGTTCGTTCATTGTGGAGACATTTGTAGTATGCTCAATATATTGACAGCTATGCTTGTCTTCATAAGAAGGTTATAAAGTGGACCTTTCTTGCTGTCTTAAGGTAGGATGTAGGTGGTTTAACCAGTTTCTGGGTCGTGGAATCAGTTTATGGTTTACCTGTTGGTATCAGTCTTGCCTTCAAACAACCAGTTCTTACTACTGAAAGTCTTTTATACCATTGAAAAGTGTCATTATGTCACATTGCTCTTGTAGGACCTATACAATAATCAGTTGTCTACAGTTGAAAGTCAAGTGTTGATTTTAAATGAGAGATCAGAGATCAATGCTTTGTTTATACTTTTAATGTTATTTTCCAGTGTGACAAAACACAGTACGTAACTTGTAGCACATTGCAATGTATTAAAGTTAGTCTAGTAAAGTGGTCCAATTCTTTGAGATTTTTATTTTCTTGTTTGAAATTAATTTTCATGGTTCAACCATATGGCCATATGGCTTCATCTTAGATTGGGAACAGTAAGCTGTACAGTATTAGTAAAAGTTACATTAACTAGTTAGTAAACAAATGTTATAGTTTGTTGTTAATTATTAGCACAATTTTCAAAGGCTTTACATAATTTTACTACTGAATAGTCAACTTTGCACATTGTGCAGTTTTTTGTGTTCCTCTGCAAATCTTTGCAGTGACACCTACTCAAGCGGCATAAACATCTATCTGTAGCATATTTTGAGACCTGTGTAAAAGGCATTTCAACAGGTCTTGGTTCCTTCTATTTTTGTTGCTGATGGTTCAGTGATTTAATGGCTATGTAAAAGGTATAGTCCTTTGGAAAGGCAAATAAATGACCATTGTTAGGGTAGGCAGTATTGTACGATACTGTGATTCACTGTGCAGCAGACATTTCAGTATGGAGAGAATGCTGTGTATTTTAAAAAGAACTAGTCTTGTCATGCTTCCTCGCCCTTTAAGGTCTTGAAATATCTTGAAATGTTTCAGAAGATCCAGGATTTGTGGAATGTTGTTGAGTCTTGCAGGTCTTATTTGTGTTCTTTTGTCTTTATGTAGGGAACATTTTTTTTGTGCATCAGACCTTTAGGTACAGTATGTGTGTCTGTATTCTTTTGCAGTTATATTGGATTGTAATAGCTCAAATGTTTGTTTGAAGATTAGAAGTTGTAAGTTTATTTCATGTTGAAGATCATAACAGCAAACCATCTGTGTTGAAGGATTCAACTGTTTATATTCTGAGACTTCTGGTCAGTTCTTGTCTGAAATGTGAAAAGTCAGTATTTGTAGTGGTAAGGATTGCTTTGTGTATAAGAATGTAGCAAAAAATTAGTAATTCCCTTGTTCTACTATAGTAGTAGTAGTAGAGCTACTATATATCATCTGGGTCATTTGGGAGGAAACTTGTTTGATTGTGAATAATCAATTTGGTAATTTCCAATGGGAGTCATTGTCATGAAGGATAATGTTAAGTGTTGGACACGTTAGTTCGGAATTATTTATAGTGTTATGTCTTTCAGAAGTTATGGTGTATGCCTACATAGTGTTCTGTGGTGGATGTAGCTGGTAGTTTTAATGTTGAATGTAATTTTTTGAGAATTTTGCTTATTGCTGTACAATAGACAGCCAAAATATTCAGTAAGTTACTGTTTTTTTGAAGAATTACCTCGGCTTATTTAACATCCCTCATTGTTGCATTAGACTAGTACTTCAGAGACATTTTATAAGTTCAAGTGGTTCTGTACTGCTTTGACAGCTTTTCTGTGTGCATGTTTTATGATACGCAATGAATTTGAAGCCTTACTGAAGTAGTTTGGAGTGCTACGATGAATCTAGGTGCTAGCGGCTCCAATTATGGAGCTACGGATGATGATGACAAAGTTATCCTGACCAAATACAGTGAGTATAGTAACTTTTACACTTAAGTACTTTTTACTTGATCTGTGTTAATATCAAATCCTACTATACTTGGTTATTTTGCAAGAATTGCTGGGATATGGAAAACAATTTTAAACTGTTTTAAAGAAGTTAGTTCACTTCTGAAACATTTGCAGCTAGATCTGTACTGTATGATTTGAGCAAAGCATGGTCATCCCAGCTTATTGTAGCACCTCCCCCATTCCCATATGTAAAAGTACAATTGTGAAGGACAAGCACTGTAAGAACTGGCAGTGCCAGATTACATGTTAAAATGGTACCTGGGTTGCCAAAGATATTCTTGGCTGTTTGCTCGACATGAATCTGTGTTTAAGCCTTTAGTGTGTCTTACAGATTTCTTTTGAAGCAAATGGGTTCAGCGTGGTATAAAGTACATGATTTTAGAAGCTTGTGCCATTCCAAAGTGGTGACATGCCTTGACTTAAAAAATTCAAGGAACTCATTTGTACCATGGAGGTAATACCCTTCGGAAGGGTATTAGCTCCATGTTTGTACCAAGCAAGACTGTTGGATGATGTCTGTATCCCACACCATCTTACAGTATTTCATATAACAGCATGCAGTGAAGGTAAAGCTTTGACTCCAATCAAGGGTGGCCATACATATAGCTTTTCAACAGAATGTCAGACTTTTGGACATTCTGACCACCTTCAGGATTTACTTGACAACAAATGTTGGTTTGTTTGTTGTAACAGTTTGCAACTCTGCAACATGACCATGAAAAATTGCACAAGTTACTAATAAAAAAATCAGTAAAGTTAATCAGGATTTAACTTCCAGGTTTCTATCATATACAATATTTTAATGTGGGAAACATTTGCCAGTAGTATATGTCAAACTTGTGCAGTACTTATCAGTTTTTTTTGCAAATGACCATGTTTATCCTGTACACATGGTCAGTTTGATAAGCTAAAGCAGGCAAGGCATAGCCTTGGGTATACATCACAAACATCTGTGTACACAATGCTGGTGTGTGTGCAGTGACCAGACATGGTTTATTTGAGATGCTAATGACCTCCTTTTTAGGAATTTGGAAATGGTTACTCTAGTTCAATTCCCCTCAGCCATCTTTTTTGCATGGTGAGACCAGGGTTGTAGCTAACCCAATTTGAGTGCTGGCTAAAATTCTTTGTGGAAGACCCACTTAGGGGCAACACAGTGTGGGAAAGAAGAACTGATCAGCGCTGCATAACTTTTACAAACCACATTTTGTGTAGGATAATGAACGTTAGGTCACACACTACGAGTACTTAGCCTACCCCTAGCCTTATAAAATCTGTGCCGAAACGGGATTTGCTAATACGCGTCAAATGTGCAACTGGCGCTAATATTAGTTGAAATACTTGTTGTTGAAACTTTTTTAGCGTGTTAAACTGATCTGTATATGACTAAACTGATCTGTATATGATTTTGGACATGTATTGGGCTCTGTTGTCAGAATATTTTAACGCAACAAACAAAAGATGCATTTTACTCCGATATACCACCAACTTTAGGAAATCTGGTGCAGGTCAGTAAGCTGACAAATTACTTTGAGTGGCGGTAGGTCAGCTTTAGTGCCAGTTCAGTGTAGCTACATCCCTGGGTGAGCTCTTTCTACCAATGCTGAGATGGGTCTGTGAGACCTACAGTTAGTAGCAGATTGAGTATTCACATCGCTGACATATACTTACCCCTTGCTACATCTTATTTTCATTATTCTCGCGCTCTGCGTGCATCTCGGAGAAGTTCTGACACCGTGCCCCCTATGTCCACCATCTTGGCCGACAGCTCATCCTCTTTCTCCTTCCGTCACAAAGCTTGCACATCGGAGGTTTCTGAGTCTACGTACTGTAGCCGTTTTCCAGTCTTCTGACGGGATTTTACACTAAGTGTTCTCTCATATTCTTATGTAAAGTATGGATGTGATCAATCTATACAACTTGTCTAGATTAACCAGTATTTACCAGTATTTAAACTGAATATTCACATCCCTTACCCTATGCTAGTCACGGTTTGATCAGTACTCTTCACATACAGTATGATTCTGTAAGATAGCTTTGTATAGAAAGACCAAGTAAATAAGCCTGAAAGTTGTGATCCTTAAATGAGTATCTGAAACAAAATTAAAACCATTTGTCTCATGTTTACTCTGATGATATTAAGTGAATTAGGGGTTATTAACTGTGATTCTCACCAGGGTGTCCAGTAAATCTCTTCCAAAAGATTTTGTTGATGGCTTAATTTTAAGTAGCACAGTTTTATAGGTACCAGATGTAATCTGAATCTACCAGTACAATTCATTTGAGGCATGGCAAAATCTACATACATGTAGGCCGTTTTGATTTAACTGCCACTGACTGTTAGGATAGTTTCCACCTTTGAAAGACTTGGTAAGGTGATATCATTTGTACTTTGTATTTGTGGCACAAGAATGTGGTTTTTGGTTTCGATGATAAGAGAAACCTATGCATTCATGATGGCGTGTGTGTATGTGTGAATGTGCATGTGTGTATATGTGTGTGTCTGTGACACTGCTCGTTAACACAATATCTCAAGAATGGAAACTTGACAGTTCTCAAATTTGGTACATCGATGCCCCATACTGAGAGGAAGAATCCTATCGTCTTTGGTGCAGGTCAAAGGTCATCTGGGGTTACCAGGGGTCAAACTCTGAAAACCTTGTTAACACAATATCTCAAGGTCGGAAGCTTGGATTAATTTCATATTTACTCTGTAGATGCGTTATGATAAGAGGAAGAACCCTATTATTTTCGGTGGGGGTTAAAAGTCATCTGGGGTCACCGGGGGTCAAACTCCAAAAACATTGTTAACACTATCTCAAGGTAGGAAGCTTGGAATAATTTCATACTTAGTATGTAGATGCGTTATGGTAAGAGAAAGAACCCTATTTTTTGGTGGGGGTCAAAGGTCATCTGGGGTCACCAGGGGTCAAACTGCTAAAACCTTGTTAACACAATATCTTAAGTTACAGTGGCGTAGCCAGACTTTTCAATCTGGGGGGCAGAGGGGGCGGAGTGTATGACTGGTGGGGCCAGGATTTGCACAACATGCTGAACCCGAATTTTCGATGACCTTTGTTTTATTTTTCTGTTCTTTTGCATTCCAGTTCTTGTAGAACCAATCCCCGTGGGCATACTTGTATCCCAAGTTTGGTGGACCCTTTTTTTTTTTTTTTTTTGCTTTTTTGCATTTCAGTTCTTGGAGACCGAACTGGCATACTTGTGGTATCCCAAATTGGAGGATTTTTTTTTTAGCTTTTTTTTTCCAAAACAGAAATATTTTTCTCTCGGTCTGCAGTTTCATTTCATTGTTATTAGCAGGGATCAAAGGCCATCTGGGGTCACCAGGGGTCACAGCCCGAAACCTTGTTAACACAATATCTCAAGGTACAAAGCTTGGATTGATTTCATACGTAGTATATAGATGTGTTTTGGTAAGAGGAAGAACCAGAGTGTTATTAGCGGGGGTCAAAGGTCATTTGGGGTCACTGGGGGTCAAACTCCAAAAACCTTGTTAACACAATATCTCAAGGTAGGAAGCTGGGATTAATTTCATATTTACTATGTAGATACGTTATGATAAGAGGAAGAACCCTATTATTTTTGGTGGGGGTCAAAGGTCATCTGGGGTCACCAGAGGTCAAAGCCCGAAAACCTTGTTAATACGATATCTCAAGGTACGAAGCTTGGATTGATTTCATACGTAGTATGTAGATGTGTTATGTTAAAAGGAAGAACCCT
>WURT03027915.1:4024-15439 GCA_009936505.3 Holothuria glaberrima | reverse complement strand
CTACACGCTACCTACAGCTAGGATCAATCATCCTCACGAACAATTTGTGCAAACAAGGTTTTCTATAAGCCCTAGTGACCTCAGATGACCGCTAACCGTAAATGGAAACAATAGGGCTTATCTATATAACATGACATATCTAAATTTTACCTACCCATAGTATCCATGGTTCTTGCTTTGAGATATTATGAAACAATGTTTAACGAATCTGACATCTGATGACCTTCGATTACCCTTGACCTATACTGAAAACGATACGGTTCATATGCTCAGTACATCACATATACATGCTGAGTGTGAAATGCATCCATAAGACCTACCGTGGATAGTGTACAAAGGGTTTTGGCATGTGACTGCTGGAGACCTCAGATGAACTTAACCTCCACCAAAATAAAAGTAATTTACTCAATTTAAAAGCATCAACAAACAGTATGAGAGAGATCCATGATTTCTATCTTGTTACATGTAAACATGGTTTTTAGTTTGACCTCTGGTGACCTCAGATGACCTTCCACCAAAATGATAAGCTTCTTCTATTAAATATAAAAGGGGCTTGATATCCCCGAACCTATATAAGAATAGCCGTATAATTCTACGCACAGTTGGTGACTACACTTTGATTGGCATACACTCAAACAATAACTCCACTCTGCATGGTTGGTCAATGATGACTTATACCGTCAGTTGTCAGTTATGATCCCAATTACGTTCGCACACATTTTCACATGTCAAGATGCCCTTGAACAGTTGAAACTCAGTGCAACTGCTAATATGGCTCTATCATGGAGGTGTACTACAAGGCCGAAATTGAAAGATAACTAAAGAGTCATCACTACCAGAAATTAGAGGATGCTATTACATCTGACACTTTGATGAGGAGACATTCATTACTCCAGGAGCCATTTAATTACTTCATCCCAAATTACCACGAGATCCGGTCATATATGTCCTCCCAAAAGTACATAAAGTGCCATCCACCTCACAAAATTTGCCCGTTGGCCGATGGAAAGTGGCCACGGATCCCCCACAAGAAATTTAAAAGTATCTGAAATTTGTGGATTATTATCTGAGAAAAGTCTGGTAAGCTACTTTTCAATACCATGACATATCTTTACTGCACAGTGGAGCCGCGCAGAGGTTGGTGATTGGGGGTACTATAAAAGATGATGCTGTAAGCCGGCCCCAGATGTACTCAGAAGCCGGTGTAAAATGTGCATAAATGAGCATATTCGCGTGGGGCGGGGAAGTTTGAACCGGGAGCAAATCCTTCCTTTGTCACCTTGTGAAGATCATGTCCTGTCCTGGGGAGGGGGTGTTTCCCATCCCCTTTGAGAAATTTTTGTTCATTTGAGATCGCTCAGACGCAAAATGGTGCTGCTATCTTTGATACATTTTCGAACTGATCATAAACTGGAAAATTTTTGCAATTAGGTGAATTTTTACTTTTGAAGTGAGTGCCTGTAAAGGAAAGGTGTGTTGTCTAAGTGGCGGGGTAAAACCCTCCCTCTGAAAATTTTTGTTAAGGTAAGGTTACTTAGATGCAAACTGTCAAATCTTTCAATTAGTTACATGCCAAGAAATTATTATTTTGTTTGTGATATTTTGGCTATGGTATGACACTTGTTGTAAAAAAAATGTGTAACGACAAATACACGCTAGGAATGTTACCGTACATGCTACAAGATTCTCTTCTGATGCGAGGTCCCTGCAGAGGTCGAAGATGTACCTTTGTCGTGAAAGGGCGTTGAAAGCAATAATGTATTATTGCCCAAGTAATGGTTATAAGATATGGAGTGTATAATGTGTCAAAAGCGAGCGAAGCGAGACCACATTTTGCATTTTTCATCAGTGGTCATCATGGGATTCGAGACCATCCAGTTCAGTGATGTCCTTTTGGACATGTAATCTTTTTGGACTCTCAAAATTCTAGTGGGTGGCAAGTGGCGACAAACTTTCATGGGGGCTGTCGCCCCTACGCCCCCGTGGCTACGCGTCTGATGCTTTGTAAGAAGAAGTGAGAATATTTAGACCAATGCCGCGAACGTCTGCTTGATACGGAGGAGGCTGCACAATTTTTAAGAGCAAGACAGCAGAAACCGGTTTAGCTTGGTCGTAAGAACCGACCTTCCAAAATATTCACACTCAGCAAGTTAATAAAAGCCAAGAAATATTACGCATGAAAGCACAACTGATAATTCGGGGCCTTTCTAGAAAAACGTGCTAAGTTCATCGACTTAGTGTAACATCAGATCAGGGAGTTGCTAGAGATCAACTCCCTGGTCAGAGAGTGACAACCGCCGCCTAACATGGCCGTACGGGCCAGGGGGCTGGGGGTGGCCGCCCCCAGTTGTCAGAACTCTGACTAAATCGGGTAGAAATTTTGTCTGTCGGGCGGAAATTGGACACTTAACTCTATACTCCAGACACTTCAGTCGGGCAAAAATCACCGTCCTCCCTGAGAAAAACAGTCCTGTACAGAATACCAGTCGTAAGTCTGCTTAAAGGTAATCTCAAGTCAACTATTTGGGCAAAAGTCACTATTTTCTTCGTCTCTCGAAATTTAAAAACAATTGATTCACTAGGTTCCCGTCCTAATTTATAGGTTTTTTTTATTCTAGATTTGAATTTTCCATATTAACGTATTCTTCCATATATATATATATATATATATATAAATTCCATAAAGTTTAACCCTTGTGAAGACCAAAGAAATGACTCTCTTACCTCTCTCCCCAGCCCTCCCTTCCGTTACTTCCAAAAAGTAAAAAAAAAACACAACTTCTCCTCTCGGATCGTGGTATGGATTCCTGTGCTTTCAAAACCATTCTGATCTAATGTCCCATTTCATAGGTTGTGGCGGAGATCTTTACGAAAAAAAGTCAAACACAAAAACAACAGCTTTGTCGCCAGAGCATGCTGTTTATTGAGGAACTCATTATTTTTCATCGTTCCGTGGGCCTATTGCACGGTCCGAGTGACACTAGCAGCACCTCTGTCCAAACCAGTATGTGTGTGTGTGTGTTGGCGGGGGGGGGGGTGTTAAACTACGCACACACTTGAAACTTCTGCTCCTTAGCATCCACTAAAAATACGTCAATAGGCACACAAAGGCTGCTGTGATGGAGCATAGCACTGAAGGGCTAAAGTTCATTATCTAGCCAGGAATGCAGTACTAACAGAGATTTCACAGTCAAATTACAATCAAGACTAGTGGATAAGATTCGTTCCCGTCTCCATTATTTTCTGAAACAAGCGGTAAAAACTACAAAATATGCTGTGTACAGAATGGAGATGAGTAGCGTGCCTAAACCTGTTCAGTGCATGAACAGTCAGTTGTCCTCACTCACCCTACATATGTTCACGTAAAATACCCCTGTATGGAAAATTCGCCGCCTTTAAGGATTCTTTACGGTTTGCTTAAAATGGATTTTCAATACACTCATGTAATTACTGTATAATGTCAGACATGTCACATGGGTCCAATAAGAATGTTATTATCATAAATTCCGAATGGTTGCTACAACATAGAGGTGCTGTTTATGTTTGGGTTGCTATCTTTCCAATGTCGATAACTGATACTGTTTTTTCTTCATTTCCTGGTAGGATTTGTGGATTTGCATGTTCCGTTCAATTGCATACAGAGTTAAAGGGGCTTGTGACAACTTTCATTCAGTTCAGTTAGAAACCTAATTCTGTCGAATTCTAAATATACGTATAGGCGACATTGAACCCATCTTGACTAAACTAATAAAGAGGGAAGAAAATGCATTAATAAGCTTCTAAAAGTGAAATGAAGAGCAGCAAGACATCTCCGTGTCAGAAGATGTAAATTTAGGCAGCAAGTTTGACTGACGGGAAACTACTTTGGAAACCTAAAAATTAGGAACACATTGACTTGTTGATAAAGTAAGAAATAAAGTTGCATTCCTACAAACGTAGGTGACAAAAGAGCAAAATACAAACGTTGGTCATAGATTTAACCAATGTAATATATTTATGATAAACGGAAATGTTAGTTCTCTCCGTTTTGGCAAGACCAGTCACACAATCTGTACACGTCGTGGAAAATTGACCAGTAAGTGGAGGATAAGTAATTGCACAGGGTAAATACCTAAAGCTTACATGTGACTTTGTGTCCTTAGAATGGACGGAGTTTCGAAGTAGTTCGTCCTTCATCTATCGTTTCTATTGTATTGTCCCTTTTTTAACTTCAAAATATTTAATATACGTTTCAAAAATAAATGATTAGATTGGAGATACCCTTCAGAGTGTGAAAAACTTAATGTTTTGAATATTTGGTCTATAAAAAGGAAACTTTAAAGACTCAGAGGTTGCAAAATGGGAAGGGGTCGGTTCAAATGTAAAAGAAAAGTGGTGAAATTGCTTTTGGGACATTTTCCCACCTATTTTTATTAACTAGTGGGGATGTATTACGTGTTGTGTCCATCCACCTTAAGGAAGCGCACCGCTACTTAGTACTCTCAAATGGCTTTTATACTAAATTTGGGACATTCCGTGGTATTTGCGACATAAATTTATTTTGCAATTATTTTGCATTTTTGTGTAGCCAAGGTATCCTACTACTATGATCTGAAAATATTTTTTGGAATCAGGTCACCTACCTTTAAAAATTAGCATAATTATGCAGAAAGGCATAAAAAATGCGTTAGTCACGGGACAAGCTACATTGTGGAAATTTTTTTTTTAAATTTTCAGTTCAAATGAGTTATTTCATACAGGGACATAAAGTACCTCCAAAACTCAATGCAAAGTCAAAGCAGAAAATTATTTCATTAATCAGTTATTAACTAGCACCTCGTCTAATCAGTCGTTTGTCCCATGGCTAACATTTTTCATGAAAAAGTTTAAATATCTCAAAATTTGGAGTAGATAAAATGGAAAGGTTAGGAATTCTCTTCATTTAGATAGTAACCAACACAACTGTGTAGTTGTCAACCAAAGCGTGCAAATGGATATTTATTAATATTAAAAACAAATATTGTTAGTCACGGGACAGTTACTGTACAGTAAGACTGACCATGCATGGTCTACTAGTCTAGTACTATGGGTTTTACTTTGTTGCAAGCATGATGTATTTGTGGTATAAGTGTCTTTAAAGTTAGATTCTTTGAAGTGTTTATTAGGATACTAATAATTCCTCCAATAGATTATGTTTCCTGACATAGTCTAACAATTGGTAATTGGATAAAAGGGTGAATCTGAATTTGTGTCATATGTATAATTCAGTTCAAAGTTTTTATTAGTAGTTTACTAATCACCCTTTTATTAGGTCTTTCTGGAAATGTGTCCCTTAATTTAAGAAATAGTTTATTTGATCATGGGCTAAACACAATATTCAAATTAATTCACATTAGATGGAACAGCTTCTTAAAGGTGACCATCCTGTTGAAAGAAGCCTTCTTTTTCAAAGAGAATGCCTTCTTTCTACTACAATGACCTATACCTTTCATAGTAGTTTACCAAGGCAGACTTTTGCTTTGTCACCAATTTAAAGAGTGCCATTTGATGTATTATATGTAAGGAGCTTTTGGATACAAAAAGGTGCTACCTGTACAAAATCTTTGTTATACTGTATTTACAGTGTGAATTAATTATGTTTCATTCAGAGTTCTCACACAACCATGTTTCTTAAAACTGGCTTTGTCTAAGTGGAGGGGACACCAATTGTTTAACCTATGCACGGGGGCTTGGATGCTAAATTATGAGCACTGTCTGTGGCAACTGCTAAAATGAATGCTTTGCATGTTTTATGCAAGGTCTAAGAGAAGGGGCTTGTTTTGAGGGGAGTGGATGAAACCTCTTCCCTTTTGAAAAATTTTTGAATGTGAAGTGGTTAAGTTGCAAAGCAGTGTACTTTGACAGAGCGTTGAACTGATTAAGTTTTCCACTTTTTGAGAGAGAAGGGGTGGGGTATGGGTGGGGTGGGGTGGGGGACAAGTCCCCCTTTCCCTTCCCATCCTGCTAGTGCAGACAGAACTGGTTCTACTGCCGACTAGTTTATTGTGAATAGAGTTTTTATTCAAGTATGTACTATGGGAATAAGGTATGTGGAACCAGTCGGTTATACAGTATTTTAAGCTAAATTTTAACCATCCCTCAAAGTCCCATCATCTCCCCCTGTTAAGGCCTTTGTTTTAGTGGAAAACATCACCAACATTAAATCTTAATTTAATGTATAATTGGTGCTAAGAGGAAAAAGGGGTTGAGAAACATTTCGTTCTGCAGCATTTTTATACTTGTAAGCATGTGTGAAAAAACTGTCCCATGACTAACGTTTTATTTGTCCCATGACTAACAATGTATGGTTTTAATTTGTAGAAAATGGGGATGACTTTTTTCAAAAAGGTTACCATAAAGCAATAGTCCAACTTGTCCTCCTTGACACCAGAAGCAAAGAAATAGCAACATTCCCTTAATGGCACAGAGTGTTGGGACTTAGTAACTGTACCCAGAAACCTATGTCGCAAAGCTGTCCCATGACTAACGGTTTATTAATTAATAAATTTTAATATTGATGTAGACTTTGATTCCTACTATTTCATTATTTTGTAGAGGTAGTCACGCTATATAACTTGATTGCATTACAAGTTTGTCACTCTTTCAACTATTCCTTTTATGAGCCAAAATGTTCTCTAAAATTTCCCATGACTAACAGTGAAATACCACGGAATGTCCCATTTAAACCCTTTTGTGCCCTCTGGACCCTTGGAGAAGTTCTCAACAGGTACAGGCTACCCTTACATAAAAGAACAAAAGAAGACCCTTCACAGACTCCAAATTTGAGTGTCATATAAAGCTGTTGAGTCTTTTAGCTTGAAGACCTCGTATCATATGATGGCGAATCTTGCCTTTGGACGTCACTCAAATGCCATTTTTCAAAAGCGGAAGGATACAATGCACAAATGTGTCTTTGGTACCTTAACTTTTCTTAACATTTGCGTTATCGATACTTCAACTCATTCTGTTGAATATCTTCTACATACACATCACAAATTGATCACATCACTTCAGCAACATAGTCTAAAATGTGCCCCAAAATATGTTTTGGGTTGTTCACTTGATAGGGTAGTACCTTAAATCCCTATGAAATTTCGTTAATTAGTGGTATTCTACCATAAACGAAGAGAAATTTTTACGATCACCCTTGAAATGCTTGTTAAAACACTACGAAATAAATGTTTGAGTATAACCATATAGGTAAAGCTTTGAATTATACAATGAGATCAGTGTTACAAAAATGTGAAAAAAAGTGATAAGGCTAATTTGGATATATATTTTAATGTAGAAATAAAATTTCAATGCCCTTTGCTTTATTCAGAATTACAAAAGAAGGATGTGAATTACAATTGTTCACCGTTGTTCACGTTCCAGGATCTTCCCCTTTCTCTCCCTTTGCTGCCATTCCTGATCCCCGGGTCGCCATGCCAAACTTGTTTATAATACAAATGCAAGAAGCAGACCTGTTTACACGCTCCCTTGTGTGCCTTTTTTATCTTTGTTATCATCGACTCTCTATGCGTTACTCCTATTACTCCTACCCTAACGATGATTACAAAAGTGAGAATACACGGTAATTCTGCCAGGGTAGAATTGCCCAAGTACAGGATAATGTTCAGTTAAAAACAGGAAGTATAAGATAAAGTAAGGGATGGCGATTGTGAGGAACTAAAAAGGATGATGTTAAATTATCCACCTCAAAGTGTGACGGTAATACTCAATATCTTTTCAAGCATGAGTACATAATTTAACGCGGGAAGACTTTTTCTTTCTTGTTGCAACAATATTACTCTTCCCTAAAGCAGAAGAACCATATGGTCACAACCTTTCTTCACATCATGATAGGTGTAGTTTGGCTGCCCGGACAGCGTGAGTTCCAGCTGTCCACTACTTGGCCTCGGTTGGTTCCTTAGCGCTACCCGAGTATGTTCTAGTGTCGGAGCCCGGAGTTTATAGGATACTTACAAAGAGGGAAGATTGTAGTATAGTTTTAGCAGACCCTCCAAATGACGGTGTGCGCACACAAAGTACTACACAAAATCACAGTCATACAACTTGTGAGGTGGAATTAGTAAAAGCCAAATGAGTTAAGAGGTATAGTTTTTTTGAAATGCACATTTGTTGTGAATGTACCGAGTAATATTACACATAAGGCAATGTAGTGTGGCTTGGTACAAAGTAGTAACAATGTCGTTTGATACTGAATTAATCTGTGCCTTTACAACACGGTAGACAGATATCACCTGTCAACAACTTTATCATAAATTTAGCTTCTGCCAAGTACCGATTCCTTCACAGCGACAGGAAAGAACAGTAAAAGAATGAATAGCAACAATGATATTTGACAACACTTACACAGAGGAAACAAGTTTCAAATTGGGAAGTGTAAATTATGGAAATTGGAAACAAATATCACCTCTTTTATTTAAAGGAAAGTATATTCCAGTTCCGAAATACGTCCAAAACAAGTTCCATTTTCAAAATGGATTTTCCACCTGTCTGGACAGCTCTTTTTACATAACTTTTTGCCAAATCTTTGACAAAATTACAGCAACCTAATTCATTTTTATATGTTATTTCACAGGAAATGTCTTAACTCCTTGTCACACGTGCGACAAGTAGTCGGGCGTTATTGGCAAAAATGGCCTTTTCTCAGACAAGGCAGACTCCTTGTCGCACGTGCGACAAGTAGTCAGGATGTACGGACCGACTACTTGCCGCACGTGCGACAAGTAGTCGGGGTTATTGGCAAAAGTGACAGTCTCTCGGGTATTTCCGACATGAATCCCAGAGAAAACAGGCATATTTGATAAAAATGGTAAATTGACATGGAATTTGGAGATCCATTTTGAAATTGGAACTTGTTCCAAGAAATAATTACAACGTTGAAAGCTCTACCACTAACGAAAAAGCAAGTTCATTGACACTGTTACAAAAAAAAAAAAAAAAACAGTTAAGCCCTCTCGCCGACTGTGAACTCCCAGATCGCCAAGCTGGCCTACGTTGAAGTTGATTTACAGCTACTGATGACTGTTGTAGGTACTAATTGTATAGTGCTGGGGTGGGTAACCTTTTTCTCTGACGGGCTGTTTTGAAAGTCATAATCCACTCACGGGCAGCACGCAGAGAGGGTGCAATAAGGTTTTTCCACAGGGCGCAGGCCAAGGGGCCCCAAGCAGGTAATGGTGGGATCTAGGGGGACTTGAAGTCTAGGCAAGAACTGGGGCGAATCCCCCAGAAGCTCTGAAATTTGTACTTACTGGTAGGACCTTTAGGCAATCAAGTATTCATCCACTATCTTTAAATGACATAGAATATGCAAGGCTACACAGACCACGGGCATCACATTATGACCAATTGTCTTTTTACTCAGGCTATGTATGAAGTAATGAATGAGCGCGCATGAAAAGTGCAAGCGAAGCGCACCGAAAAAACGCGTATTTTACAGCAACTTTATTTTCCCTTATTGTAAATTGCAAATGTGTCTACTTTCTAATGTGTTTAGTCCACTCTTCCGTCAGAGGGACAGTTCTAAACCCCCATCCCCTCCCCCGAATCTACCGGAAAATATACAATACACATGAGTTTCGTACTTTAATAGATAGACAGGTCTACACATGTGATGGTGTAATTCGGTACAATGTTATGTAGCCTGTCTGCCACGCAAAGCTTTCGTTACTTCCAGAGGTAAAATGATTTCACCTAATTTATGTCTAAAGGCAACCGCACACTGCCCTGACGCGGCTGCGACGCGACAAAACTCCTTGAGAATGGCCGTCGGTTTGAATCGGGTCGGTGCAGTGTTTGCTTGCTACCCGACTCACTTGCAACAGTTTTAGGAGTTTTAAGGAAAACGAGCTTATCAAACATGTTTGATAGTCATCGCAAAGTTTAAAGTCGTTGCGTTTGAGTTGAGTCGGATCGGGCCAGTGTGCGCCTGTCACCGACCCGACTGCGACGAGACTGGGCTCTTCATAGCCACTGAGGAAGCATTTTGGAAATAAGGTGACCGTATGGGATGTCAAAATGGCGGCCCCCGTATAGACTGAGGACCAAAAGGTCCAACTTATTGAGTTGTGGCAAACGGTGTTCTGTTTATATGACGCTAGCAACATACAGTATGGCAATAAGAGAGTAAAACCCCGCGCATATCTTAAAATAGCAACTGTACTGCAAAGTCAAGGAAAAATCGCCGATTTTCTTCTTCTCATCTTTTTTTTAGAAATGATTGATTTATAATCGGTTTAAAGGGGGTTTGGTCGACTCTCCAAACATTGTTAACCATGCAAACAAACTAATTTAATAGGAATCTCTGACCCACATGTCGGCCCCACGCATAACGCGAGGTAAGGTTATACCGGAAAGGACTATACCGTATCGTAACTCTCTAACGCCAGATGCTAACAGCTCATCGGCCTATACAAGCAATCTGAAAGCTAAATTCACTCATTTATGTTACTTGAGATCCCACCGTGAATTTTATCTGTAATATTTGATAAATATCGCCTTTTCTTGAACATGGCACTCTGGCAATTATTGCCTACTTTTAACATACCCCGCTACTGATGCTCACCGAAGTAATCTTCAATCTTGTGCGAAACGCGTGTAGCAATATTAGCACAACATGCTATGGCTTGTTACTTTACAAGGTCACAAAAAAGAACATTTAAACTCAAATCTTTGGGTCTCCTATAAAAATCTTTACTTAAAATATTCACTTAATAGTTGGGAAATTATTCTTTGCTGGGTAATATCTTCCCACATCTCGCAGGAATTTTTCAGCAAACTCAAGAGACTAAACCCTTAACCACGATTTAATTAACCCCGAGTATATCTGCGAACACATCACTGAGCATCTGGTGAGTCGGCTAATCCGGCTCCCTCTCCCCCCCCCCCATTTTTTTTATAGGTGAAGATATGCTCCTTGTGTCCCACGTTTTCTTATCCCGTGCCTGGCGAACCTTTTCGTTAATGATTCATCCTCGAACTCCTCATCTAGCAGTCTAGCAGCAGATGCAGCATTAAACGTCTAGTTCTCCGAGAATTTCCCGCCATTTTATTCTGTTAATGTATCAGTTTTTTGTGAGTTTGGTCGGTTCAATGTGCGGCTAGCATGCGGCACGACTCAGTCACGACGCGACTGTTTAAAACTCGTTAAGGCCCCTTCCACACTATGCGACGCAACTTACTGCGACGAAAAAACTGAGAAACTGACGACTAATTAGCTGTAATAAGGACAAGGTGTCCACACTATGCAACTAGTCACAGATCGTAGAAGCGGTTCCCGCGAGAGAGTGACGTTTAACTCTCACTATACTATACAGTAGTACTACATATACTGTGTGCATGCTGTTCACCTGCCGAACAGCATAAGTGAATACATTCAGTGGAAAAATG
>WURT03027904.1:0-15440 GCA_009936505.3 Holothuria glaberrima | reverse complement strand
ATTGTTCACAATGCTCCTTCTCCCACATGCTTTCATAGAAACTTGAAACTTGGACACAATGTTCCTTAGGTAGTGGGTCATTTGGGTTGCACAGGAATTTTTGATCTAAGGTCCCATGTGGGCCCTATGGCCCATTTTATGAAATTCTGCAAAATGCTCCCTCTCCTACGCTCCCTTGTACAATGTTGATGGTTTGTTATAATGATACTGTATTAGTGGTTCCTTCCAGGTGTTCAGGAATTTGGGGTCCAAGGCCCGAGATTGGCCCGTAGTCTATTTTGTGAAATATTACAAAATGGTGAACCCCTCCTCTGTTTAATGGTAAACAGAATTGATGGCTGTCTTAGTGATGCTTGGTTAGTGGTCTGTGTAAGGTATTCTGGAATTTTGGGTCCAAGGTCCCATGTGGGCCCTATGGCCCATTTTATGAAAATCTGCCAAAATGCTTTCACTCCTACGGATTTTCTTGTACAATGTTAAAGGGTTTGTAATTACTTGGGAAGTGTACCTTCAGGATGTACAGAAATTTTGGGTCCAAGGCCCAAGATGTGCCTTAGGGTCCATTTTGTGAAATGTTGCAAAATGGTTAACCCTCCTCCAGTTAATGTTAAACAAAAGTAGACTGCCTGTTATTATGATGCCTGGTAAGTGGTCTGTGCATACTTTACTGGAAATTTTGGTCCAAGTTCCCATGTGGGCCCTGTGACTCTTTTCATGGTATTCTGCAAATTGTGTACTCCTACACATTCTCTGATACAATGTTAATGGGTTTGTCGTAATGATACTCCGTTAGTGGTACCGGGTACCTTCAGGGTGTTCACGAATTTTGGGTCCAAGGCCTAAGATGGACTGTAGGGTCCATTCTGTAAAAATTGCAAAGTGATTAACTGTTCCTCCAGCTAATGTTAAACAGAGTTGACGGCCTGTAAATAATGATGCTTGGTTAGTGATCTGCTTATGGTATTCTGAAAGTTTTGGTCCAAGGTCCCATGTGGGCCTTATGGCCCATTTTACGAAAACCTGCAAAATGCTTCTTCATCTACAGATTCTTTTGTACAATGTTGATGGTTTGTCATAATGATACTAAATTAATGGTACCTTCAGAGTGTACAGAAATTTTGGGTCCAAGGCACAAGATGAGCAGGTGTGCTGAAGTATTTCATTCTATAAAAAAATTTCAAAATGTGTTAAAAGTGGTTCAATGTCCTTGAAAAACAAAGTTCTACTTTGAAAAGTGTTTGAATTTTATCTTCAGAAAAGTGTATGAACCCTGTGGAAAATTTATGACCATTCTTCAATTTCAATGTATTTTAAAGGAGCTGCTTAAGAATTTTTAGCTTAGCAAACATGTTTGCCATGAAGAATTGGGTCATTATTTACACTGATTGAATTGCCTACTTTGAATAATTTAGGGAGATGTATAACTAAGGTAGATCCTCACCTTTATCATGAATGTCAAAGAATCTTTCTCTTTTAAGTGAATTTTGAAAATTTGTCCTATTGAAATTTCCTCTATTGGGTTATTGTTGTAAAACTGCTCTTGCATCACCTCAAAGAAATTCAGGAATTGACATTCACAATGGATAACTTACTTTAATGTACAATAATGCTCACTCTGATTTGTCAATGATGACTTAATACAAATTAGTGAAATGTGACTTGTAGCCCATTCCATAGTAGACAGCTCGGATTAAATTAGATGAAGCTTACTTAGTTGAAGAATTTACCTGTCTAGGATGAGGTTATTGGCCCTTTTAAGGATAATTCCGTGGGACTGTCTCAGCAGTGACCCAGAGGGTATTCCTTAAATTACTGTTGATATGTAGACTCTATTTATTACAAGCTTTGAATGCCATGCATGGACTTACAATAAGCCAGCTCAGAGTTGTTACTGCACATGTACAGCCCCTTCAGGTCATAGGTCATAGGGGTATACAGAATGCAATCATAAGTCACACTGTGTGTAGGTTTGTACATTGTGTGCTATGCATTGCTATAGCATACAAATAAATAATGAATGTTTATGAGTGTGATAGTATGAGTAATTTCATGAGTTGAAAGGTTGAATGTTCTATTCATTGAGGCGAAGCAGAGTTGAATAGAACACTTATCTTTCAACGAATGAAATTATTAATACTATCACACGAATGAAAAACATTTATAACTTGTTTTATATAACACTCAACTTCCAAAATAGGCCAGATTTTGGTCAAATTTTGATTCAAGGAGCGGATAGCGCCAAACACTGTGCATTATTCTATACTTACCCAAGACAGATAACACAAGACCTTGCAATAGTACCAAATTAAATAACCCATGGCTTGTGACCACCAATCCTTTAATCAGTTTTGGAGGATTTCAGGTGTTACATAATAGCATTTACTCAATGGAAGACCGCATACCCTTATAACCTTTGACCTTTAGAATGCAAAGATAACTCTGAACTAGCTTATTGGAATGCACAGAGAGATTCGAAACTTCTTAGCTGCCTATAGGTAATAACTGTGTACATTTTGTTCAAAAGGTGTTATTGGCTGTGGCTATTTCTGCTCCACCCGCTTTGAGCCAGATGTTGTGGAGTTTACAAGCAAGCTTGTACCTCTTACTAGAGTCTTATGGCAAGCAACAAAGGTGAGCAGATCTTTGAGTTAGTAATGGTAAAATGTTATTTTAGCAGTTTATTGAGAAATAGGTGCCTTTTTTGATAGAATAGCAACTTATCAACAGTATTCTTTATGTGTGATTTTGCTACTTCTCTAGTCATAATGATCCTGGCCGGGTCATACCAAAGACTTTAAAAATGGAACCTACTGCCATTGTGCTTGGTGCTCAGCATAAGCAATGGAGTAGGGAAAACAAGCCAGTGAGCCACAACTGGAAAAAAGGCTGTGGCCGGCTCAACTTAAACCAATTAGTTAGAAACTGGGCCGTAAAACCTCATTTAACTAAGCAACCAGGACTTTAGACTGGATATCAGCTCAGGAAGTCTAAATTCAGCTGCTTTAGGGACACGCCCTCTTTGGCCAGAAAATTTTCAGCTTAGCCACTTCTTAGAAAGACAAAAATTGCTACAAATTTGACTCCTTCTGATCACATCAATGATCCAGGATTAAAGATTATTGTACAGTACATGCTTTCTTTTTGAGCTGTCTGTTGTTTTAAATTCTGTTCAGAGTTAAAAATCAGGATGCAACTATTGAACTGACTGCTAGGCATTTCTCCATCCAAAACCTTGGTACTCAATACTAATTAACATTATTGCTGACAACTATAAAAGCAAGATTCCTTTAGACTTACCCAAAGTCTCTGGTTGTTCCTCTGTCACCTCATCTCTCATCCTTTGTTCCTGTAACTCCTTCGGTAGATGGCGACCATGAGGACAAAATACAGAACTGTTGGAAAAACAAAATTTGTGATTTAATTTTTGGTTTCAATAAAGACAGAGGCTACAGAAAGATATGATATTATTTGAAACTAGTTTAGAAAAAAGTTTTTTGCTTTTGTTTTTTGTTTTTTTCTGTTTTTAAGATAGGGTTGTATGGTTTAAATTAAATAGGCTAATAACATGCTATATTTCATTAAAGTACTTTTAAAACCCATAACCCTGACATTTAAAAAGATGCAAATCTGGAGTAAAGTGACATCTTGCTTTAACTTCAGATCAGATTACGGCAGCAAATGAAGATCTTAAGGTGTGTTCACACCAAAACCGAAATCTGCTGCATTTTGCAGGAGGGAGCCGCAGAGCAAAAGGCTTGTACGTACTGTATTTCTATGGAACCATTCACACAGAAATCGCATTGTGAAAAAAGTTTCTGTGTAAATGGTTCCAAAGAAATGCATACAAGCCATTTGCTTTGTGGCTCCCACCCACAAAATGCAGCAAATTTCAGTTTTGGTGTGAATGCACCTTTACATGTGTAGTTCTCAACATAAAAGGTGACGTTAACTGTGATCGCACCAAATTGTAGCATATGGGATCAAAGGGAGGATTAGAAGGTGCTGTTACTCTGGTTAAAGATTTACTGGTGCACATTTTCACACAACAAAGAGATTTTCATTAAGCAGAAAATTCCTGACAGTGGTACAGAGCATCCCATTTAAGATGCACTCTGATATGAAAAGGTATTTCTGCATTAAGAATTCCTAAGTTTCATCTGGAAAATATAGAGATTTGCCAACCCCACTTGGACCAGATTCAATGTCATTAAAGATAATTTTCAGGTCACAATCGCTGGGATGCTAAAGAAGTGTTTTTTAGGTGTTTACATGGCCCTACATAACCTCAGTCACAGTGTGTAACTACTTTGACTTTTGCATAATTTCTTACACCACAGAAGTAAACAGTTCTCTCCTTAACTACTGTTACAGTACAAACCTTGAATTCTTTTTCACATCTGATGTTTTGTAAACAATCATATTGAAGTCATGTGGCTCACTGATGTGTCTCCAAGATGGCTGAAAGAAATAAAACAAATACTCAATTTTGAACCCTTTCTCTATGTAAGGTTCTGCCATGAAATCATGTTTCTCTCTTGTTTATATGTGTTGTTTGCAGCCCAACCATAGAATGTATCAGGTTCTTAAGAGGCTCTGTATAGATCGAGTGAATGTCTCCTATTATGCTTTCGGGACAGAAAGAATTGTTGGCAAATTTCTTACATGCATAAACCTACCGAGGTGAAGGACTACAAGAACAACATGGTGACCTACATAGCATCATTGCCAAACTGGTCCTTAGCTAAGCTAGCAGCCTACCACATTGTAGAATTAAAAGGGCTATTGCATCACCCCAAACATGTGTGGAATATGTGGTTCAATACAGAAGGGGGAGGAAGGGGGATTAGGTCCCCTACTAAAGTGAAAGGATCAAACAATCTGATACAACTGAAATGGCAAACATTTAACAGTTTTAAGACAGTACTGCCAAAAACTTTGACAGATGCTATCACCTGTGTATTCTCATTTACCCCATCCCCAGTTAATGTTTGTCCAGTCCATTAGAGCAAGACTCAAAAAGATTTGAACTTTACACCCTTTTTCACATTTTTGGCATTATATATCCAAACATCTTTTAAGCTCTGCATTATATTAAGGCTAAAAAGTTGAATGGTTCAATCCTCTGATTAACATACCTCTATCCTGTATTCTTCTTCTGGTGTGATGATTCTTGCTGTCAGCTCTCCCCCATCAAAGTGAGCTTTGACGTCAGAATTTGGAATTCCTTCAAATATAAGGAGAGAGAAAAATTATAAAATTGACTCAACAAGCCACAATCTGTCAATTCAAGAAAGACAGTAGAGAAAAGGATACCTTCTTAAAATCATAGTGAGATCCATGTCAGTTTCACTGTAATATTACTAATTTAATTTAGCCTACTATTTCTCAATGACAGGCAACTTCTGCTTTTGATAGAATTCCTACTTAAGTAATGTGAACAAATTTTTACTCAATGTCACCCAAATGCCACCAGTGACCACATTATTTCATTGGTAGCTCAAGTTTTTCAGTCTGAAGGCTTTAAAACCTTTTGTAACTCCTGGAACTTGCAACTTGGAGTTTTTATTGAAGGAAATTTGAAAAGTAGGGATTTTTATTGAAGAATCTGCTTTCCTTGAGATCACAATCATAAACCAGCATGTTTCTGGCTGCCATTGGGAGTTACATGCTTTATCATACCCATTCAGGCTCTCCAACAACCTTTCCCCTTTCCCAAGGAGGGGGGGGTAGGAACCCTTTATGACAAGGACCATGGCCCCTGTCCCCCACCTGATGCCATACCTGGGCAGGCAGTACAGTAATGACCCCACTTTCCTTGGAGCTGCATCTTCTAGAGGATTTTCAATACTGTCAAAAATGTACCAAAAATTAACATATTTGGGTCCACATTTGAGTTTTTCTGCAAGTAAAATATTGCAACAAAGCTGGGTCTTTTTGCACTATTTTTTTTTTTAATGTGATTACCAGTTTTACCTTCAGAACCGAAAAGTAACTGTTAGGAGTTAAAACGGATAAACCATACACGCAATGCATTAAGTGTGAAAATAAAGGAAATCCTTATTAATGAGATCACTATGTGTGACCACTATACCAGTGCTACAGTAAGAGGTCATTCACTGGTCACCAATGGAGCTGGTATTACCATACACAATCAAAGATGAACTAAGTAAACAGGAAATTGTAAATGATAAAGAGATATCTTCTTTGTGTTACACTTCAGTAGGTATGAAAGTATGAGTAATTTAACACAAATTACTACTGTATATTCCACAGAAAGGTTACAATCTTCATTCAAATACTATTAAAGACAGACACTCATATCCCAAGAATGGTTTTTTCCTTGGGGGTAAGCAAAAGTCTCAATTGGTGACAGCTCTTTGACTGACATCAGAGTTACAAAATTCAAAAGATGCAGAGTAGCTCATATTACACAGCATGCACAGGGAGTGCTTTGATTATACATTAGGGCCTTGTATGCTTACCAGGAAATGGTCTTAGGCAAAAAACTGTGTCTGCACAAAAAGCTGTAGACAGTTATGGGCAGGACTAAAACTAACTTAATTGGGAGAACTGAAACTGTCTGGGATGAAGAGACTTCCCCTTTAATGAAGTACAAAGTTTACTGAAAAGGATGCATCTTAGCAGCAGTCTTTTCCTAACAATGATGCTAATTTTGGCTTTAATTACAGAATTTCCCATTCAGAGCGTTTCTGAAACCCTTCCAACAATGCGTGCACACCTGGAACATTTTCCCAAAGGCGTTATTCTACTGGACTTTTCAAGCAACAGTAGGTAATTTTTCTTTGAAGGAAAAGTCAAATTTCACCAGTGTTGGACGTCTTAAGGCCAACTTTCCCTCAAGACGATGGCAGCTTCTTATGGTTTTAGCCTTGTGAGCTTACAGCATGCCTTGGTCCTTCCCTCTGAATCTTCGAGTCTGACTACAGTATTAATCAAAAATTAATAACATCCCAAAGATCCCGTGCAAAAATGCACAATTTTTTGCAGGAGAAAACAATCCTGTTGCCATAGTAACAGTGTGCCTCACCTAACTTATCATACTTCATCACTTCAAGTTACCTATACACATGAGTTATTGCACAAAGTGGGATGATAAGGCTTTTGTATATTGACTCAAATTGAAATATGCTTAGGTGCCCTCTGTCTCTGAGGGCATAACCTCCACCTTGGCTACTGGGGTGTGGCCTTAGTAATAGAGGTTGTGGCCCAGCAGGCGAGTCTCGGGCTTGGGAACTGCGGCCTTGACGACCTAAACTTATATACCAAAAGATATATTACCTTTTACTTGTCCACTGAAGAATGCTCGTTTATTGATTTGATGTTGTTTCTTCTTTCCATGCTTGTTAATAGAAAACACTTTAAAGTCTTTGTGGAAGAGATCCTCCCTCGGCAACAGGTCAAGAGTGAATTGCCTTACAGATGCAAACAAAGTGATATATGATATCTACTAATGTACTAGACAGGAAATAAAATTGACGTGGCAGTTTTGAAGTTGTACTGATAATTTCTTTTTCATAATCAGTGCAAATGTTATGGTTATGTACAAGACACAGCATGTGCACTTTTGAGTTTCCTGCTGTTGTAAATCCAATACAACAGTAAATTAATGAAGTGTACTACTTGCTAGTGCATCAGGATATACAGAACAAAGTACAAGTGATTTTCTTTGAGAGGCTAGTGACATAAATTGACAAATTCAAAGGGTAAATCATCATACTCATTTATCAAAATGCTGTATATTTGGAACAATGCAACAAACATTTTGTCGCTGACCATTTACACCTAATAAAAATAATAAGTATCTTCTAATTCTTACACAAATCAAGATGAATTAGATAGGTCTAACATATTTTTTACATAATTTACAATATGAAATTCATGAAAAAATATTGTTGAAGAACACATTTGTATATCTTTCAGACTTTCACCCTTTTTGATTGAAAAGTTGATGACAGTGCTGTTCATGTCTTTTCATGTGAACAACAAAGGCAGGAGAGCCCAATTTTTCTTGAATATATACAGATTTTCTTGCAGTCTGTCATGATCAACCACTTTAGAAACTGTAATGTTAATGGTCTACAAAGTCATATGGTAGAACATATATATTCGATCACACCCGAGACTTCTAACCCTAACCTTATTTTATGCCTCCTCCCTACCCCTAACCTTGTGACATGATATCATGCATGATATGCATGTCTGGAGACAAGAATGAGACACATAAATTACAAAACAAACTGTGAGGATTTGGTGTTGATCAAATGGAAATCAGCCCAAAATCCACGACTCAATCATGATCTACTGTATAAGCCACACCTCTTCTGTGCCATACATCTAGATGTCAAATGAAGATGGCATTCATTCACCCAACCTCATCTCATATTCTGCCATTCTAAGGTACACCACTGCCATTCTAAGGTACCCATTCTAAATTTTACAGGAATGCTGCTATCATATTAAAGCTAATATTCTTTACTGTAGCATGTGATGTGGACTTCCACTCAATAAGATTTAGCAGCTGAAAAGATGTTGATGACAACAAACTGCTTGTAGGAATCATTTATGTTTATATGTTTAGGCAACTAAATACAAATGAAAAAATAAAGTTGTCATTGACATTAAAATGTCATATCAATCCATGATTTAGTAGTTCATGTGAATTTCAAATAGAGTGAAACAGTCAAACTTTTGAAAGTCTGCATAGCCCATCTTTAAAGTGGAACTTGATGCTGACTCAGTATGCAAAGCCATAAAGTGACTACATCAATGAGTCAGCAGATACTGTAGCAGACTTGTGCAAAATATGCCCTCATGAGTCAGCAGATGGCAGACTTGTAAAAAATGTGCCCTCACAAGAGTCACAGTCTAACACAGTGTTGAATTAAACTTGCTAATTAGTGATATGCAAACTAAATGATGATATACATTTTCAAACCTCCCCTCACTTCTTTGAATTTTACTTTGCAATTACAAACATGACAAGACGGCACATCATCTAAACTATGCTATGAATTTCTTCAATATAGTTTGGTTTAGAAGGTTATGCCCCAGGACTGCCACGCTGAAAGGGTTAATGGGAGCATATTGGCCTAATGGTTAACGTATTGGACTTGTGATCTAAGGATTGCCCGTTCAAATCCCGCCTGGGTCATTGTGTTGTGCCCTTGGGCAAGATGCTTTATCTCGATTGCTTCTCTCCACCCAGGGGTTAAATGGGTACCTGTGAGGTGAATTATCATTGGGAAGTGCCATTAGAGCTGCTCTGCACTGAAGGGATTGTCTCTGCGATGATCTACTGATGACCAGGGGTAATGGAATGTAAAGCGCTTTGAGACTGACTTCGTCCGTACAAAGTGCTATATAAAAACTGATCATTATTATTATTATTATTAATCCTGCTAAATAAATTTAACATACTGTAGTAACTGTACACATGTTTACAAATCATTTCTGTACTAGCCTGGGATATACATTTTCACTCCCATTTTGGAATTCCTAATGCCCAAGGCTGTTTCAAACACTACATTTAATTGGAAAACCTGTTTTTGCAATAGCAAAAACCTATTTCTGTTTTGGACTAACTGTCAGAACCCTACTAATGCCTTAAGGGGGTTATGGCATCTCCCCACCCCAAACTAGGGAGTTGCTAGCAACTGTCTGCCAAACATATTTGGGAATAGCCCTAGGGTTCTAAATACAGTTAATAACTGCACTTTGATTGACATTCATTCAGACAGACAAAACATTTTCACTCTGGTTAGTCAAGAATAACTTGTACATTAAGTTGTGTTCCCAATTGAGCTCACACACACTGTGTTTGACAATATTTCCTCAAGTAATTTAAACTCAGTGCAGGCTACTGTGGCTCTGTCTTAAATTTGATGAGGTGCTAGGAGTAACTTTAATAGTACCTGGAGAATTATTACTGTCTGGGGTGAGATTAGAGAGCTTTTAAACTTACCTGTCCATGGCATGGACGGTCATTACTTTGTTGGTGGATACTGGTAATGCAGTGCTCCTTTTGACAACATGGTGTTTAATGTCCTCATATCTTAGAGGCTGATAGTAGTGAAGGGCATGATGCAATGCTCCTGAAAGATTGATGATGATAATGCAAGTTTATTAAAACCTAGGTTATGGGCTTATGGCAGTTTTATGATTATCATCACAATGACTTACTTGACTTACAGTACTTAGGGCACTACCATAAAATTTCCAGTGTGCTTCACAATACTTAGTAGCCTACAGGCTAAACTGAGTATACCAAACATGAATGTTGGTCAACTGCTAGGCCTGATAATAGTTTGGAGTGTTTGGCCCAGATTAACCACACTGTTTTAATGCATAGAGCCTATAGATGTAGCCTCCTGCTCTGTGTAGTGGTACTACATTGTAAGGTGATCTGATTTCAGCAGAATTTGTTCACTTGGTATACAGTACGGTATTTGTTTAGAATCACACTCAGTTCAGGGTTCAGGAAAACATGCATGAAAACTGGAGACATGCTAAAACATTGAAACACAACAGATTTTTTTCTTAAAGGACACAATGAGTCAGACTGGAAATTACCTCTATTCTATCATAGAGTTTTGGAGTAATTGCAGAATACCCTGCACATGAAAGCTCTATTTGGGAAAATGTACTTGGGCTACACAGTCCAGGTAGGCTAACATATGCAATTTGAGAATGACTCATCTGATTATTAAACCACTATCCTTTTGCTGTGATTGAGGTATCTGGCTAGTTACCTTTCAAGAGGATACACGAATATGCAGTCAGTAGTCAATTTGTTTTTTTGAGAAGCCAAATACAAATGCAGTAAAAATTCAAATCCCCTCAACAGGATACTGTATGTTTTCAAGAGGCTTCTGGGATATGACGTTGATATTCCAAGGGAACTTCCTGTTATATCTAGCCTATGATGGTTTACTTGTCTTTGAGAGGATACGTAGTCAAAATTTAGGTATGTAGCACGATGCTATGCAGTCAAGATTCAAACTGTGTCTTGAAGTGGCTACGAGGATCCATAGTGACTGCGTAGCCCTGTAGCCCCTGAAAATCAGTGCTTCAATCTTACGGGCTTTTGGCAATTTTGCTACAGCAGTGCTTCAACCACAGCTAGTTAAGTTAACATAGTCAAAAGTTCATGGCCCTGTAAACTGTAAAACTCAAAGAACCAGAATGCAAGGCATTCACACTCGCGAATTAACTGAAGGGGAAAAGAAATTTGACATATTTGCACAGTGATGGGGACCGAACGTCCCACCTCCAGTGCAACAGTCCAATGCCCTATCCAATGTGTCAACAGTTCAGTTAAATAACATCAAGCTTTAATTAATATATAAACTCTGTAAAGCACTGTGTGCGAATAAATGCTAACAAATACCTTAGGAAACCCTAGATTTGTACAAAATAGGCCTACTCTAAAACCGTATTTTGTGATTACCATGATTTCATTTTAACAATAAACTAAATTTGTTTTCACTGGATCCTTTAAAACTACAGTAGCTGCTTGATACTACTGCTTAGTTCTGAATCTAAAGAGTACTAGTTGGGGGGAGTAAGCACGTTGTTTGAAGTAGCAGTCTGCAAAACGGTAAAGAGGCGATGAAGCTTTGAATAAGACGTACAGTAGGACAGTCACTCGGGGGGAGAAAAGCGTAATTTTTCTTCAAATTATATTAACAATCATTTCGTGTCACTCAACTTGCATTAATTGTGGAGTATAAAAATTACAAAATTGTACAAGAAGTACAGGACATAAGACGACATGTCAAATGTCACCACATTGGACCTAATGACTGTTGCAAATCCAAAACACGACAGATATACTTGGCTATTCGCTGGTAAAAATCATGACACCTTTTCTTGTTTGAATTGAGAAGTTGAAAGCTCCATTTTGATGATTTTCAGAGGAACAAAGTTCCCTAATGCACCATGCAATTATAGGCTATAATGTGAATCATGAGTTGATCAATGCATTCTAAATGCTAGTATAGCATGTAGCCACGATGGGATTCAAATGTAAGCACACCGACATCATGTATTTTTTCAAAAACGAGTATTTGTCAGGTAACTTTTCATTGTCAAAGGAAAAATTTCACTTACAGGATTTTCAAATTTTGGCAATAAGATGATTAACAATTTCAAAAATGTTAATAAAAATGTAGGCCTAGGCGAGAATGTCTTGGGCGAAATTTTCATTCAAAATTTTGATAAAAAAGACAAGTCTTTGTTGCACATGTTCATTCTTGACTTTGGTAATTTATAAGTATTTTACCTGCTCTTTTTCTGTAGTGATCGACTCAAAATTCCATCATAAACATTATGTTGTGTAGTGTCCCCCTGTGGGCTGGGGGTTTTAGAATATGCCCACGGTATTTCCAGCCTGTCGCAAGAGGCGACTAAAGGGAAGGACTTTCACTGTATTTGAACTGTATTTGAAACCCAACTTGAACTTTTGAAACTGTATTTGAACTTTACCTTTTCATCTTGTTGACACTATACAACACATTCGTGTTGGTGTGTCGTTAAATCTCATCTAACTGACTAATTATAGGCCTAGTCTAGGCCTATTTCTTCTGAACACAACCAAAATATCACAGAATGAGGAAGACACATTGAAAACCATTTGTGGAAAGTTTCATCCATTTTAGTTTTTACATCATTTTTTTCATATTTCACAGTCAAAATGTACATTCAGTGATAGACTCATGATACAGTGTCCCCAGAATAGCGTGAATGAACTGCAACTAGCCCGAAGGGCTAACCTGCGCAATTGGTGACATGGAATGAAAACACCAACTACTTCAATTTGATCCCTTTTCCTGTAACTTGTAAGCTCATTGGTAACAAGGCTGCATTCGCTCCCAGGAAATCTGAGGAACTTATATATGGCCTACTCACAAGTCACAACCATTACAAAATTCTGGCAATAGTTCAGTTTTGCAAGGTTAGAAGCAGACTTGCAGTACTCCAGTATATTTTTGCTGTACTCGTACTCAACGCTTTGTAACTCGTACTTGTACTCATACTCAGAGAAATTGACAATCAAGTACTCGTACTTGTACTGGTACTTGTACTCATGTCTGTGCTTGTACTCATACTCCTGGCTTTCTACTTGTACTTGTACTCAGGATTTTGTACCAGTACTTGTAAATGTACTCATGAGTACATATATTTTAGTCCAGGATGTTAATATTTGTAACCTTCATTTATCCTTTTCTAATTTACTTACAAACTTGTAATTTTTTAAAGCTTCTTGTGCTCATCAGCACAGACTATCTCAGCAAGATAATTTGTGCTGCTATAAGGAGCAGTAACAAAAGGTTTAAACTGTATTTGAACAAACTGAAGAAAATAATACAGTAGCCTATTAATTGCTTAGGGGTACTAAATTAGTATCATCTTATGCATTAAGTACTTTGGCCCCCTCTTCCAAAAGAAAACATCTTGCCTTGGTGTAGTTGAGAACTATTTATAGTGTTTGAATTTACCTTGGATCACTATTTTATTAGTCTACAACCTCTCAAAACTTTATGACTCAGCTGATGTTACTTTAAGCTGTTTGCAAATGTGCATTTCCCGTACCAAAGTTTTTATACTGGGTAACATGTAACTTGCATGTCGAGAGTATGCATTAGATCTTACAAGGTAAAACTTAACTGACCAGTGTTGGAATAGCCTACTTGGATCAATCTTAAAATTTTTAAAAGTGACAAACCCTAGAAAGAAACAAGCCAAAATTCAAAACAAAACCTGTATAGGCTGATCAGTTTTCTTTACAGGATGGACTCAATTTCAATAATAGTCCCTTTATATTGGTAAATTCAAACCTTTGTCCCTCTACTGAATTTGAAAATCTGTTTTGTGGCAGACTACAACTTACCAAAAATATTTTTTCTAAAAGAAATTACTTTGAAATAAAACACTTTAACAGCAGGTTGCCGTTTAGGACAAAATGCCATAGACACGACTGTTGAATTTTTCTTTACTTCCCAAGTACCACTGCTCAGTACAGGGTATAAATACCATGATGTCTTCTAAGTGCCATGACAAGTTTTCAATATAAAGTTTCTGCAAGTTGTAATTTGTGCAGTAGAAAATGGACTTTCCTGCAAGTTGGTCAATCGGCTTCCAAAGCCAAAGCATTTTTATAGCAGTGGAAATAATCAAAATTACACCACACAGGTATTATTTCATTCACCTACATACAGAATCAGTCTCCATCATTTACTTAAATACAAAATGCAATACTGATAGCGCTTTGTAGCCTATGAAGAAATCAAATGCAACATTTAGTTACAAGTACTGCTGTAAGTTTTCAAACAGACAAACAGTTACAATTTAAACATTTGAGGTTCAGGTAGCCACTTGGCTCATCAAAGACCCTGTACCAAAGTGATGAGCACCAGCGAAATTCACCTTCTCTTTTCAACTAGTTCTCAGGGTTTAGTGGGGAAGGCATGTATTGATCCCTCAAATTCTGCCCCGAGACTGCCACCTGACAGACGTGAGTGATTCCCCAGTCTTAAGCCACTTTTTAAAGGTTAGAAGGGTGTAAAGGTTTCTTGCTCTGCCCTTCTCATTGACAGCTGAACCAAACAGAATGGAAGACTAACTGAACGGGACAATTTCCCTTCTCGGACAACCAAATACCCACCGGGATCTCATTCAGGGACCTCTAGTATGCAAGGCAGTACACTCAGATCACCAGGCAAACTCCACCCTCAAACTTGGAGACAATTTAAGACAATAAAAGTCTTTAATTTAAGATAATAAAAGCCTTAAATAGCCTACATTACCTTAAAGACTGTATGTTGCTGCTGTTATATTACTCCAACCACGTACTCAGAAATGTATTCGTACTTGAGTACATTTTTCTGTACTCGTACTCGTACTCATGACTTTGGACTCGGACTCCGACTCGTACTCGTAGCTTTTGACTCTTACTCGTACTCAGATGGTTTGAAAATCAAGTACTCGTACTCATGGCCTTGTACTCGTACTTGAGGCCTTGTACTGGTACTCGTACTCGGGAGTTGGTACTCGCACTCAGGGCCGTAGCTTGGGTCATATGTTTAAGGGGGTGTGAAGGTCCCAAATACCGACTGGCTGGATGGTTTTCCAACAGAGTGGCAGCCTGTAAAGTGCACTTTTTTTCACGCACACCTTGTATACATCAGTGGAGATACTTCCCTTGTCACAACGTAAAGGTGCTGTCCTGGGGGAGGGGTCTAAGGGGAGGTGTCTCCCTCCCCTTTAAGCAATTTTTTTAATTTAAGGTTGCTTAGATGCAAAATGGTGCTATCTTTGGAACATTTTTTGAGCTGTTCATACCGTATATTCCATTCCATTCCATTCCATTTATTGATTTTTCCACAACTTGAAGTATTGTACGTACATAAATTTTGTGTTAC
>WURT03027903.1:0-34564 GCA_009936505.3 Holothuria glaberrima | reverse complement strand
ATGAAATTTGGATATGGAAGTGATTAGGACTGTGCATGTCAGAGCCTTTTCCGAAAGTCTGATAGAGGTGATACTGGTAAATGATTACTTGCGCGAGAAGCGCGCGAAAATTTTTGCAAAAAATTCGGGAAAATCTTTTCACTTTTTCTTCATCTTTGCCGAAATTTCACCTATTAAGTGCCCGAATTTTGGTCATTTTTTTGCCCGAATTTTCGACCTCAGAAAATTTTGGGGGCAGTTTTCCCCCTGCCCCCCGTCTCGTACGCCTATGGAGCTAAACACATGCCCACTCAGCTTCCCGTCCTCTTATTCAGGGCGTTTCGATTCTTTAAAAGACAGGGTACACAGTAGAATGACATCAAAACAGAAACACGCCCTGATTTGTTACATACTAACAATTACGTATGAAGTATTGCACGCTTACATTTCAGTTTAGAGGCAAATTCAGGAATAACGCCACAGAGAAAGTGGGTACATAAACATACAATAAAGTTGATGAACTCTTTTGCTATCACAAGACATTCATATTTCTTGGTTTAATACGGAATGAACCGTTAGATGACTTTCTAACCATACACATAGTGTTGTTTTGTCAAGTTTTTTGTTTTTTTTTTTTTTTTTTTTGGTGAGCTGGCAAAAACATCACAAAGACGCATGTGGACCAAGGGAATTGCTATGAGAACTCTTAATTACACCGCTCTGTGTCGAAGACCGAACTTCAAAACGGTCGAAGACCGTTCTGAAAACCAACAGGACGGAGCGGGCTTTACTTACACGCATGCGCAGTCCATTTTTTCGATTCGACCTCTTCGTCTACCGTCCTGTAATTGAAAACTCCCTATTTTCGTACGGCAGCATTAAAATACAAACCCTAATTTCTAGTTCATTATAAGAAGGAGAGGAGGGGGTTCGACGAACACCCTTTACCCCACTCTCCAATACCCACCTAAAAATCGGTATCACTATCAGTTTCCATTGTTTCTCTGCATAATAATAATAATGCCGTGCATACATGATCAGAAGTTAGGTATGCATCACACAAAATGGGTTTCTTTAGATGATAATTCTAGAAAAATCTCCAGCAGCTCCTAGGGAGCAGCAACTTGGTGTCCCGAGTTCTTTGCCTCTCCTCCGGAAATGCTGACTAAACCGTACACAAGGAAATGAATTCAATGAAATATATAATATTTAACACACAGGGTAGGCGCCAGCAAGCTCGACAGGGGGGCTTGGCCGGCTGATCTAGGATTCTCGTGGACCTTTTTTTTTTTTGCACTCCAGTTCTCGCATATTTGCACTATCCGAATTTTCGGGGACCTTTTTTTTTTTGTTTTTTGCAAAATCGTTGGTCATCGAAAAACGTGGGTGTGCGTCGGGTGCGCCCCCTGTATCCGCTCCTGGGTTTCACCTTTCAGTTCAAGTTACCATGTAATGATCTTCACAACTTCCCTGTCAGATATACGTCGCCACCAGTTATCGCTATTTTGGTCAATACACCGTTCTGTGATCTCTGAACCCTTGCTGAAGTTATTAAGCTCCCCCTCCATTTGAATGGTTACAAGTAATTTTAAGATTTTTTTAAATTTGTGTATTCATGACCGTCGACTTTTTGAACTACGAAAAGTCCTTTAGAGGTTGGCCCATCCCTCTTGAGACTACGATGAAAATGCGAGTTTGGAAGGATGTAATGCATAAAAGTGGATGAAATACGTCCACTATCTTTGATTTTGGGTAATGAATTATAGTTTGCTACAACATAATTATCACAAATTGATCACTTCCCTTCAACAACATGTTCTTCACTGGTCCCACCCTAAAAGGATCATTTTTGTCAAGTTACATTTCGGCGGAGGAATTCTCTTGACGTGACTTGTTACCTTCACCAAATGATTCAAGCAAGTCACGTGTTAGAAAATGCGTACACACTGAAACCCTAAAGTGCAAATTGTGTAACTTGCATTATTCTAAGGTTTGTAGTCAGTTGGAACTGTTTGTAACTCAAGGTTCGGTCAAACAAAAGCAACTTACCGGGTATAGAAAGTGGTTATCTGTATGGTTTTCCATAAAGTAAATAAAAATTCTCAGGAACTGAGCTATGAATTCACAATCTTTTGGATTCAGAAGCAGTGTTTACTATCCCTACAGTATGCTCAATATCTTGAAGACTTACGCAGTTCACAATGTTTCCCGGACCACTTTCTAATGATCATTGATAGTTTTTATTTAAATAAGGTCACAATTTATTCCAAAAAGAATATATTTCTGTTATAATTGTGGCACGTGAACTAGTGTATGGAATGGAGGAGGTCACACTTTTCAGTATAGACTCTTTACTCTCACGACCTGATCCTATTCAGAGACAGGTTGCATTATTTTACGGTCCATATCAGCCACGAGGGGTACAAGTCAGGCAACATGTATCAGCGAGTTTAACGGATACTCCAGAAATAGAGGGTAAAAGGTGTTCAACTGAAGTTAAAATACCCAAGCAAGGCAAAAGAAAAAATGGATTATCCATCGAAGACGAACTAGGATGTGAGACCACCAAAAGATTTGCCGACGAAACTCAACTCACGTCAATCTCAAAACACGGAACACCGTATTATGAAAAGTCTCGGAAGATGAGTTTTACATTATCTAAAGATTTACGTGGTTACGCATCTAATGGTGGGCTAAATTATGGGCCCGGGTCCGTCTTTTGTCCAATGGACGTGGGCCGGAGGAGAGATCCCCAAATATCTTGCCTGGAGCCAATGCAAGATCTACCGGAGGATCCTCCTTGGAGGATTTCGTCTGAAAGTTTTGCTGAAGAATTTGAAGAAGATTTTGAATTGAATAGCAAACCAGAAGTAGAAATGACTATCGATGACATCACTGTTACGTTGCAGAATTCAGATTTATGGACAGAATTTCACCATCGAGGTACAGAAATGATAATAAATCGTGCAGGCAGGTAACGTTGTTAAATGTCGCTGTAGATCATTTGTTTATTTTGATTACATAGTTGTTGTATCAGTTTTGTTTCTAAAAATCTCACCTCAAAAAATGTTGAAATATAAAGCTGAAAGCCAAAAACATTTGTAATAATATTTTACAACTTGCAAAACCCAAAATCTGAGTTAGATGAGGTTTTACGGCTCAGTTTGTAACCAATTGGTTTAAGTCGAGCCGGCCACGGCCTTTTTTCCAGTTGTGGCTCCCTGGCTTGTTTTCCCCACTCCATTGCTTATGCTGAGCACCAAACACAATGGCAGTAGGTTCCATTTTTAAAGTCTTTGGTATGACACGGCCGACCGAATATCTGAGATAGGTTTGACTAGGTCATAGTCAGATCGTGGAGAGTCAAACAACTTACTTGTCGATGGTTTCCTTTCTCAATGTGAGCATTATTCATGTTTAATTGGATTTATCTGAAACAATTTGTTTTCCGAGCAGCAGAAATCTACAGAACATTAGATAACAACAACGTAGTTATGCATCCTATGTGCATAGGCTTGGGAGACGGGCGCGAGGGTACTGCAGCCCCCAACAGGATATTTTCCTTAAAATTCGGGCAATGTGCTGCCATGTTGTTCAGGCAATGCAGCGGCAGCTCACCTCAATTACATGAGCTGAATTTTTGGGCAAGTCAAAACAGCCTCCCCCCCAAATCAAATTAGGCTCCAACTCCTGTGTTTACGTGAAATTAACGGTGGAAAATACTGAACCAGTGGGTCTGAATATCCCATGAATTCTCTGCGAACGACTGTGTACAATACATAACATGAAAACTTCTGCTTGCTGATTTCTCTCAGGTGAAAACTGATTAAAAATGTTACGTTTCGCAAAGAAACAAACCTTAAATAACCAACCCTACTGACCCTCTCACCTTCCTTTTGTCTTCGGTGACCAATTCCCAGAATCTATTAAATAATCAAAAAAAAAAAAAGAAGTTGCATCATCAGCGATACATTGAGTGGGGCTGGTATTTGATTTAGAATTAAAAGGAGACATTACAGAATATTTTGACAATATGGTTCATTCAGATTCTTAAACTGGCGATTACACTTTGGATAATCAGTCGTAATTGATTAGTTTCTAGAATCTTTCAATGTGTAGAGGATTGCTTTAAATTTACATTTTAGGAAAGAATCTTCATATTTCTTAACAAGAAAAGACCTGAGAGTAAGGTTTGTCCTTTGTTAGGCTAATGACATGTCATTTTTAACCTAATTAAACTTTTATAAAAAAAAAAAAAATACTTTGATAGTGAGATTGCCTACGGGCCAGCCTCTGAGTATTGACAACATGAAGCAAAGTAGAAATGGGAGAAAAATAACATTGTGTTTTTCCCTTTATCTTTGCACCCGAGTAAAAATATTAGAGCCTTGAAATAGTTGGAGCTTACGAAATATACCAGACTTAATATTGAAGCATTTTATATTTTTTGAAATGTACTTGAAGTCTAGCACTAAAAACTATATATTTCAGAGGTTGTAAAATTAATCCCATTCATTTAACTTTCATCTTCATAGCTTGAGGCGTTGCAAGGCTTCGACAAAAAAGTTGCAAAAAAGTAACTTGAAATAGTCTGGTTGAACAATAATTTTAAATGCACTTCTTGTACAACTCATATCTCCTGCTTTTGTTTCCTTTTTGAAATGCAAATTTTTATATTATTTTCCAAAATACTGTTTTCTAGCATAGAATGTTTTCAGGATAGCTTTGTGTAGCCAAGTCAGTTTTTAACAGGAACAGTGATAATATTTTGGTGTGGCTTAAGGCAAAACATAGGAAAACAGAGACTATTATCAGAGTAATTCTAGAATAAATTACAACTTATTTCACAACCCTCTCTTTAAAATTGAATCTACAAATTTTTACTGTTTATATCTTGATACATAAATGACCTGTAAAGATGAGAGCTAGACCAATAAGAATTATTTTTCAAGCTTTGTAACATGGGTTTTTCAAGTTTATACTTTAGGCATACTTAAAGCACTCGCAAGGCAGTGTAGTGGGTATAAGACATATTAATCTGGGCTTGTACCTTCCTCTTCCCCACCCCTCCCCACACTGCACATAATTTGTTTCTTTTTTGATATTCCAGGAGAATGTTTCCTCGCATATCAGTGAAACTGACAGGTCTGAAACCTCACGTGGTCTACCGTGTTCTACTATTCTTTGAACGTTCTGATCAGTAAGTGGATATTTTTGTTCAAATCTCATGTTGTTAGTTGGTTTGGTGGTGAAGACAGGACCGTATGTGTATGGGAACACTATTCCCCTAACGCCAGAAAAGCCTTCAATTAAGGTAATCATTAAAACATTTCTTTATGCTAACGTATTTCTCCTTGAAATGAAAACCTATTTTATCTAATGTTTTGGAGTAACCAAAACTCTCGTACTTAATACGAATATGTTCAAAATAGGAATTGCCATTTCCGGCAAACTGGAAGGCACCTTTGGGAATATACTATATGCAACAACTGATGATGGCGCTCCATTGAGGAAATGTAACCTATTACGGTACGCCCCCTCCACCCCCTTGATACAAAACAAGGTGCCTGACATAAAGGGAGGTGGTTATTAGAACATTTTCTACGTGCTCGTTTTTCATGAGCATCTGCTTGAAAATGTTCATTTATTTCTCTAACTCTAACTCTAACCCTTATAAAGTCTTCACTCTTACCTCTCGCAACCTCCTCAAATATAAATCCAATAGCTGTGGATGATGATGATGTCACACAGTAGGACAATCTGGAGATGAGTTGCGGAAAATTAAATTTAGAATCAGTGTGAACGCACTCTGCAAGATATGCTAAATATTAGATATTTTAGATTGCAGGGATTTTTAAGAAACTAACAAATCATTTTAGTAATCTAACTCTGCTTTACAAGGAGGGATAAAATTGATCAAAAAAGGAAAATTAATGTCCTTATTGGTCTGTCGTCAGGAGCCAGCTGATAAGTAGATAACGTGTTTACAACGTATAACCTGTCCGCGTTCTTGTCCAAGTCATTTACGTATATTCGTTATTAGCTGACACAAATTATCTTAATGATTGGACTTCCACAGGAGACGCTACAAATTTGTCAATGGTAAGTGGCATTCTACCCAAATAATGGAATTCCAAGATACGAGTACCACGTATAGTCATCCTGACTCACCGAACACAGGCAGTTTCTGGATGAAAGAGACCATATGTTTTTCTAAGTTGAAAATTACTAACAACCCTAAACCGGATGGGTCCAATGTAAGTAACCCATTGAACTGAAACACCTTTGTCTGGGTAAGTAAATACATACATAGTATATTATGATACGTTCTAACTTCATCATTATTTGACAAAATTAGGACCGTTATTAAACGGAATTATTTTGCCTTTAGCCAGTTATTTTACGAGCTCTAGGTAGTCACTATTGCATATAATGGCTGGTATAAATGATTTACAACATTGACTGGCTACCAGTTCAAACTTTTAACCCAAATGTGGGGCCTTTTGCTTTCAGATGGTTATTTCAGATAAGAAAACAATGGTTGCTCTTAGATGAAAAATCCGCTATTTTATGATCTGACTGGGGCTGGAACCTAGCTTTCCTATTACTAACCGCATCACTACTTCAAATTACTGTACACTTGTCCAAGCCTCTCGTGTTTCCGTTGTCTTTACTCTTCATGCAGCGCCGTGTGCGTGGTTTCCAAGGCCTTACCGTTCCCATGTTTAGTCTGAGTAACCCTTGTAGGGATACAAGCAATGATGTGCATGCTAACGCGCGCGTTATCATGCACATCATTGGCCACAAGCGTGCTTTAAATTACACGCCCTCTGTTTTCTTCTGGTAGGCACTGTTTCCCATGTGCATTAAAAGTAAAGACGAGATACTTGGACAAGTCTACTGTCCCTCGGTAATAATACCATCAGCAAAGAATGACCAGCGAATTAAATAATCGAATGCGCTTAATTCCGGCACGCAACCGTGAAAAAGGATTTCGACAGGATCTCGTCTTGGCTCGCGATACGCTGACTTTGTAGTAGCGTCTCTGTAGTAGTGGATTTGCTTTCTTCGGTAGGGTGTGCTGGTGGTGCTAGACGCAACGAGGATGCTTGAATTTGTTGACGATATTTCTCTCTTGTAGGCGGTTCAAGGCTTGTGAAATTTGCAAAGACTTCCAGGAACTCTCGAACCAAACAGGAAAACAGAGTATGCGAACAAGGTGCAGTCGTACAGTGGTCACCTGTATAATAGTGATCTGTCTCTCAGTATGGAGAATACCGTTTGGCTGGTGCAAGGTTAATTCTAGGCTATCTATTATTGCAAGACTTTCCTTTCATCAATTTATCCAGTATCTTCAAACTTGTTTCAATTCTAGCATGTTCTGGTACACAATACATTTATTTTTTCGAAAGGAGATTCCAGAGACGATCATTGCTAAAATTAGAATTTAGAGGTAATCAGTCCTTTTCACATGGAAATTAAGTTTCCGAATAGAAGCACAATTCTAGAAGATTCCTGAACAAATGTTCTAATCAAATCGAAGATCCCTGGAGCTTTCTGGAGCTTTCGGAAGACTCAACAAAGGATTCGAACCAGCATTCTTGGGATGTCGCTAGTGCTACGTAACACTGTACCTCGAGCCGGAATTGAAACAAAGCACAGGTCAATCATATTAGTTTCCGGTAACGCAAACCATTCTGACATTTGAAGAGCTCACCCGTCGCACCGGTTTGCATATTGAAAGGTTTTTACGAAAACTATAAAAGAAGGTTTTATATAGTTTTCAGGGGACCCTCCTCCATTTACGTAAGAAAAATCTGAGAACCGATGTCGAGGCAAAGTGTAGGTGGCGTACACCACAAATGCTTCAGATGTTTTTCTCCGGGTGAGGCTGGGTCATTTTTGTTTTAGGAAACCTGCATTGAATGGGAAAATTGCTCTAGTGTTTCCAAAATTCCAAAAATCTACGAGAAAAACTTTTTGCCTCGACTGCCAGGGCTGCAGCCCCCCCCCCCGGCACGTAAGACGGTAGCCGTCTGTGACCTTCATTTTTTAAAGGTGGCGCGCCCATAAGAAGTTGCCATGCACAACACAACACTTTCTTTCAGTTCACTCAACTCCATTAGAAAATTTAGAGGCGTCTATCTTGAAAACAAAAAATTAATGTGAACGTCGGTCCCGCTACATAAAATACGACACCACCGGTAAGATTTAAATGTTAGATGATTATTTCAACTTGCCAGCATAGGGGAATATCAAAATAACATTTTTAATCCCTGAAAGCACCTGCTTTCATAAGAACTGTAAATTCAACGAATTGTGATAAATTTGGATTTTCTGACAAGAAGTATTCATCAAACTGAACAGAGATGAGTTAGATTTGACTTGTTTACCCCTGTATGTAGTCTGTTGTGACTATTTGATCGCATTTGGAGGTGAACTGTCCTTATTTGAAGGAAGTTAGCGATATTTTTCGATTTACAAGAATGTTCCCTTAGAGTATAAAATTGAGTCGGTCTGCCACTTTGAGTCTAAATCTACCATGTTTTGGAGTCTTGCTCAAGAAGCGTAAGCACTTGGTTTTAAAGGGGCTTATTGAGTTGGTTCACAAAATTAATGATTTTTTCACAACTGTTGAGATTCACTCAAATCTTGATGATAAATGATCGAACTAAGAGATTCTGTCCATCTGACTCACAATTGAAATGGTAATGCCAGGGTCATTAATGAGTAAAATCAGTTATTACAAATTCGTGACCAAACACTTTTTGCCATTATGTAGCAATCATATACAATCTCTTTCCACAAAAAACTACAGTTTCTCACATTTTTGGTAACTGTAGGAAGTGAAACATGAATAATGAGGCTAATTAGAACCATTGTCATGCAATGGTTACCTTCAAACTTGTCACAGAAATAGTAGATGTCAACTCGATGAGCCGCCTTAAGCCAAGCGAGTGGTAGCTATATGTGTGCCTCCTTTCCCCTGACCCTTCTTGCATGCGTACGCTACTGGCCCCTCTGTGCATGTGTACGATACTAGTTAAAACAATTGAAGTTTTTTTTTTTTATTTCCACGATAACAATAACAATATGCAAGATAACATCATAAGAATTTCGAAAAGTAACGTAGAGGGACCAGACAGAAGCAAAGCTTATCCAGATCGGGCCGCCTTACAAAATAGGACCAAAATAAAATAACACTGAAATCGTAAGCTTACTAGTTGGTACATGTGAGAGACAAAGAAAGAGTGATAGAAATGAGAGAAAACAAAGAAGAAACAAAAGGAATGATGAGAAAGAGAAAGAAAGGAAAGAAAAGGAGAAAAAGGCACAGATTCCTAGGAAGTAATATCTAATCTTGTTCGTAATAGAAACATCTTTAAATTATTCGTAAACCTTAAAAGTGATCTGGACAAACAACTTCAGGCTTAAGTAATTTAAAAACTCTAGAATCATGAAAATGTAGAAGCAGAATAAGCCGTGGGAGAGTGTATGTAAGGTACATATAGGGATACGTTATTACGCGTGAGATGTGAGTGAATACTTCTGGTATACATAAATAGATTTGAAAAATGAAAAGTGTAATTTTTCTACCATCTATACATGAAAAACCCTAATTGAAGTTAGTAAATTTCTAATAATGTGAATAATTTAAACTATAGTTTCAATAAGCGTATCGTATGCTGATAGTAGATAGTGTTACATACAATTCTGATTCCGAACCAGAGAGAGGGTTTTAACTAAAGATTGGGCAGCATTACCACATGAAATTAGACAGTAATGAATATGGGTTAGGACAATAGTTTAATACATATACAGTAAAACACTCTATGGAAAAAAAGACTTAATTTTTTTTAATTAAACAAATAATCTGAGAAACTGGGGTTTGAACTTTCTGAATATGACGGTTCCACTTAAAGGGAAAATGCAGTCCCCCAATTTGAAGTAGTGTACCCCGATACATTAGTTCAGGAATGGCTCCTATCAATCATGTGACAATAATTTTGTTACTTATTTCCTAAATTTATGCAGAATAACTCATTGGTTTGCCCTCAATATCCAATGATTTTACACAGGAACATTATGAAAATAATATTGAGAGAAATAAGAGGAGATATGTAAGATTTAGCAAATTTTTGAAAATAAACTTGGGGGGACTGCCTTCTCCCTTTAACATGCTTATCGAATTTTACACCAAGAAACTTAGTATTGTTAACCGAGGAGATATTCTGACTATCTATAAAAGCTCAATAATTCAAAGGTCACTGATAGGAAGTGGAAAATCATGAAGTTTGTCTTATCAATATTTGATGAAATCTTATTACACCTTAACGGTTACCATGGAGGAACATTTGTTTAATTCTTTGTTGACTATTTCAGCAGCTCTGCGTAGGTTAGAATGACGAAGAAAAATGCTAGTGTCGTCAGCAAATAAAATGAAAGATAAAATATGATTTCTTTGAATATCACTTATGTGAATCAAGCAAGAGCGGTCCTATAGAGATCCCTGTGGAACACCACAGGTAATACATCCTAAATATGAGTTATACGACTAAAAGCTTCCAATTTGCGGCCGGATCTAAGAGTAACTCTTAAACCAATCCAAAGTCCAAAGCAACGCCCCTTACGCCATAATGATTAAGCTTCGTGAGTAAAATATTATGGTTGACAGTCTCAAACTCCTCTGGCAAGTCAAGAAATATACCTATGACATACTTTTTATCACTAAATGCATTTGCAAATTTATCAATTAAATCTAAAATAGCAAGCTGAGTAGAATAATCTGGACAGAAGCAAAACTGATTGTCACTTAGAATGCATTTTTTGAAGGTAAGAATACGATAGGTTGAATACCAGTTTTTAGTAAGTTAGTTAGTTAGATGGAGTTTTACGGCCCAGTTTCCAACCAGTTTTTAGTAAGTATTTTAGACAAAAAGGCAAAATTGAAATTGGTCGATAATTTAAAGTAGAGTTTGCATTCGCAGATTTAAAAAGAGGGATAACTTTAATGTTATCAGGAACAACCCCCCTTAACAAAGAGAGATTTTAAATATGATTGAAGGGTTCAGCTACATCATAAATAACCTTTTTTTTATTAAATGTGCTGAGATATTTTCAAAACCAAAACTTACTTCATAATTTACTATTTTTAATAATTTAACTCCAGTAGAGTGTTAAAATTTACACCATTACTTCAAATTTTAGACTCCAAATTTAAGCAAATGTTGGTAAAATGATTGTTGAAGGTGTTAGCAATTTCCTGCGGGTCCAGGGCTACTTTGACATGATTTTGTACAATATAGTCTGGAAAAGTTTTAGCTTTACCACTGGTTGGATCACGGTAAACAATGAAGAACTACTCGTTAGTAGTAGGATGGAGACCCCTCTATTTTCGTGGATTAGGCTAGCCTCAAATAGATGTAGGCCTAATGATGTAGGTGCGTACTATTGCACGAAAATAGGGGAGCGCAGTATACTTCCATGCAATGATTCAGCACAGATTCTCACTAAGGATTTAATTTTCATAATTGCAATAATTGTGTAATTCTTATTTTGTCAGTGTAACTATGTGTTCCAGGTAGTCTATAATCTTGATAATAACATTGTCTCTTTTTTTCTTTAGAAAACACTGTCTTTTTTTTTTCTTTTTTTGACATAGGTTTTTCTGCAGTCCATGTATAAGTACATTCCTCACATTATTATTGAAGAAGACGATACTACTGACATTGAAGAAAACTTCAACAATTCGTCGAGTAACCTTCAAACACCTGCATCACATTCGCGTAATTGCTACAACTTTTGTTTTCCAGTGACGTCATTTGTGGCGGTAACAGCCTATCAGAATGAAAAAATAACTCACTTAAAAATCAAGAATAATCCGTTTGCAAAAGCATTTCGTGAATCTGGCAGAGCAAGGTATGCAAGCATTTCCACAATTCAGCGTTGGAAAATTTCAATACATTAAATGCGTGCTCTTTATTTGTCGTAAGCGTATTAGTACCAATGAGCCGTGTGGCATGTCAGCTTTTGTCGCACTTTTGCCGGGAAAGCTGCTAAGTTACCTCAAAACTCAAAGGCTGCAAAAATGAAGAACAAAGGAGGACTGCAGTACCTCTACAAATGATCATTCAAACCTTAACAAAATAGGATCATTTCAAATGTGCAACAGGTATTCAATCCTTTGACGAAAAGTAAAAACACTTTAAAAAATTCTGTAAATTTACATAACAAAATAAAGAAATACAAGACAATGCGACAAAAAAGTGTTAATTATTTCCAAAAGAAGTAACAGCACTTATACTGTGTCTACTGGTATCTTTTTAATTTCTATTTTGTAATTTTAAATTTAAAAGACACTCTAACAGTGAAGAAGCAATTTAAGGCAAAATGATTACATTTCAGTTATCTCTCTACCCGAAACAACAGTCTCCTGCTGAAAAAAAATGCCGACTCCCGGAAAATGGGGAAGGGGTGGGGGAGAGAAATCTCTTTCCAGGCCCGTACAGCTGTTCTTAGAATCACCTGCCCCACAAAAAAAAAAAAAAAAATACAAGGGGGAATCCCCCTTTCTGTTTTTCAATGAAACAATTAAACATTAGGAAATCCCTCTTCATACTGTAAAGTACTCCCAAAAAGAAATATGAATGGAGGGGGACTTCTCCCCCAGATTCAAATCCTTAGTGCTAACACTGATAGGTACCATTCTGTAATATAACGAAGATTTTCATCGCATGTGGAACAATCTTATTGGTAGATTTTATCTATATAGGACCCTACCGAAGAACAGTCACGGTAAGGGGGGATTGGTAATTATGCAAACAAAGTTGATGATGTCAGTGTAAGATGTCGATGTTTCCTCCATCGAATGCCCAGCTAGGGCGCATTGGAGTACCCTTCAGAAAAAAAAGTGGCTCAATACTAGCTGGTGGGTAAGAACAATTATCGTAAGTTCGTAACCATAGAAACGCAATGCTTCGATATTGTCTTACAGCCTACAGCACATTTACTTTGGAAGCGGCAGCATTCCGCAGAATTCTGAAAAAGAAGGGTTTCCAGGGTACCACACTTTGCGAAATGCAGAATCTCTCGGTTGTATGCCTACGTCTGATCAACAGTTTTCTTGCTACAACACGAGACCGTTTATGGCGAAATCACTTCTTCATTTATCAAGGATGTCTTCTTCCAATTCTCGCAACATACCGTCAATAGGTCAGGTACCACGAAGAACTCGGCTATATGCAAGTAATATTAATCTGGCAGCAGAGAGGTAATTGGCATATTTGGTTTAATATACGGAGTCCCTAAGAAGATATGCAAGAAAAAGTATTTCGTTTAAACGAGATATTATGTTGTTTAAACCAAATATTATTTGTTTATTTAAATATTATTTCGTTTACAGTTCGTTTAGTAAAGAAACTAATATTTCGAATAAATGAAATAATATTTCGTTTAAACGAAATAAGTTTTTTGCATGTTTCCTTACGGGCTCCGTAGTAATATACTATACTCTAAAAAATAACAACGAAGTTATGTGGCTCAAATTATTTGTGTATTATTTATTTGCGTATCATTTCTTTTTGGCGTTAACGTCACACGATGACGTTATATGGGAGTTAGTGTAAGGATTCTGCTAAATAATAGTTTAGGAATAAAACATGAATCTCTAAATAGTTTACATAAGTCATTGTAATGCTAAACGAAAATGTTAATGACTTCGGGGACGTTGTAAAAGGTAATCTTATATTTGTCGAGTCTCATCGACAGATCATGTATGGGCGTTAAAACAAATCAGACCTTGTGCTTCTCTTTGTTTTTTTTTTTTATTTCTTGCCAAAGGCAAAAGGAATCTACCGATGCAATCACGTGAGCGAGTGTGTGTATGTATGTATGTATGTATGTATGTATGTACGTATGTATGTACGTATGTACGTATGTACGTATGTACGTATGTACGTATGTACGTATGTATGTATGTATGTGTGTGCATGTGACGCTTGGCTTGTAAACACGATATCTCAAGAAAGCAGTGATGGATAATTTTCACACTTGGTATATAGAATTATTACATTACGAAAATGATCTCTACTGTTTTTGGTGGAGGTCAAAGGGTCATGTGAGGTCACCGGAGGTCGAAAGCCAAAAACCTTGAAAAAAACACGATATTTCAAGACAGGGATGATAGATCCTTTTTATATCTGGTATATAGATGTGTTACTTTAAAAGAAAGAGAACCCTACGGGTGTTTTGAGGTCGAAGGTCACCTGAGGTCATCAGAAGTGAAAGTACGAATACCTCGTAAACTTGAACAGAAAGTGGGCGGTACCTCCAAATTGTGTCCGGCGTTTGGTTGCAAACGAGAAGTTAAGACTGATTTTTTTGTACCATTGCAAAGATAAGATTATAGAGAACAACATTCATTCTTTAAAAGCTTAACTATAACAGTAATAACTATTATTTAAATTATCTAACTATGAACACGTGTAAAGGATGCTGTGACTATAGCAGAATTAAAAATAATATATGCTGAAAAAGTTTTATGATGGTGTAGTGGTTTAGAGCTCGGTTTCTCACGCAGACCGTCACAGGTGCGATTCCCTCCTATGACATTTACTTCTTTTTTCATTTTTGTTATTCACTTTTGGTGGGGTTCAAATGTCATATGATGTCAGCAGAGGTCAAGTCGTGAAGACATCGTAAACAAATGAAAAAGTCAAGAAGAATGTGAGGGATGAACCGAGTCAGTGCACCAAATCATTTTTCAGCAAGGAATCACTAAGCTTTGGGGCTTTCCGGTTCTATACAGCATTTAAAATAGATAATGATATTTTGAATTTCTGAAACTCCAGTATATAAGCAATCCTTAACAGTAGGGAGTACCGTGTACATAATTATCCCTAGGCAACGATATTAACTTGATGTCATGGAAAAAGGTGGCTGCAGCTGCCCCGCCCGCCCAGTTAAACATAAGAGAGGGGACTAGGCTAGACATAGACGGAAATCACTTGGAGGATTGGAGATATATCCCCCCCCCCATTTTTTAGAAGTGCTCCCATTGACTTTCATTTTTTCACACAGTAGCTTTTGCCATAATGGGCCCATTATCCTCCACTTTTTCACATACTCAAATCTTCGCTACTGGCACTACGAATTAATAATTGATACATAACGTTTTGCCAATGTTCACAAGTTATGAAGTAGTCAGGAAACTAATATTTTTTGAATCAGAAGTCCATCAAGCTTCATGTAAATAAAAGCCATCAGACTCTCATTATAGGTCCCTGTAAGTTCCCTTTTGTTAGCACTTTATTAAGTACTGCTTGTATTGTCGTCCATCCAATGGAGGCAAGGAAAGGGGAGGGGACGTATTATCCGTCCCCCACTTTTTGAAGGGTAAGAACGCGTGAAGACACACTATACACGATACTCACTACACACTGCTCTAACACATTTCAGTAAGAATGATGCCAATGAGACTGCATGTAACATTTCTGTTATTCAAGTACTTAAGTACCATATCATGGAACGTGGATAAAATAAGCCCGTAGCCATGAAGGGGGAGGGGGCATTGATTTAATGCATTTTGACATATCTCTCCCTCCTCCTCACCTGAAAATATCCACACACAAAAATGTCTCCTCCCTTAAGTACCTTGTATGACTGCGGGCCTGGGATAAACGCTATTAAATGAAAAATGAGCTTAATATAATTGTTACTTCACGGCTAATAGACATTTTTCAAACAAATTCAGAACAAGATTTAACTTCCGAGATGCTAAACATCATTGTCCACTATTAGTGCTGTACCATAAGTATTTTCCAGGCTCTCTTGTCCTATCTCAAACTGTTTTAGACTCCCTGCCCTATGTTGTGTATTTGTGGTAGTTAATTTATCTTAACTGAAGTAAACCGTTTCTATGATCATCAAATTTGTGGTCACATTTTCATTTACTTCTCCTGGAAGGTCTACCTACTTGGGGAATCATTCATACAGCATCGCATCTGTGCATTCCCGTCTTTCCTCGAGTACCAGTTCTGTGCTCTGGGAGGATGACAGCGCTTATGGATCTCTGAATAGTGTCCTTGATCATCATGTATGAACGCAGATGAAGTCACGATCCTGTCGGAAAGCTGATATCGGGTGAGAGGGCAAGGGGAAAGGGTCGATTTATTTAATGAAGCTGTAGTGACGTCATAGAATTTGGAATTACATTACCTTGTCAATGGGACAAGCAAGCATGGGCGGCGATCCGTCTTTGAAAGTGGGGGGGGGGGGTATAGTCAGTGGCACTGTCTAAGCGGAGCGCCACCATAAGTTGGCGCGGAGCGCACAAAGAAATTTTTGACCCCAGATCACCGGAAATGGTCCTTTCCAGGATTTGCAACGTGATACTGTGACAACTGTCAGAAGTATTTCCTAAAAATAAATAGGCCTATTGTAAAAAGTCTAGAAAATGGTAAAGTGTTCTGATTTCTGGATCTGCCGGGTTGATTCCATGGGGGAGTGTACAGTACCCCATCCATTTCCATGGGGAATATATCCCCCCATCTCCCCCAGGATCGCCGCCCATGCAAGCAAGTATAGCTTTGCCGATTTTTGCTGTGAACCTTCAAACAGAAATATAAGAATGACTTACAATGGATATTATAAAAAGTATTAAAAATTGGAAACTGAGTATTTACTCGAAAAGCGTCGGCATGTCAAAACATGACCAGAAATGTCAGGTTCGGGTTTAAAATTGTGAAATATGAAATATATTAACTCAAAATTTCGATCTGTCTTTTTCGTGAAAAGAAGATTCTTACTTCTTTTGAGATTTTTTCTCATAAGGTTTGAACTTTATTTTCGAAGAGTATTTTTTTTTTTATAACAGATGTGATCGTGGCGCCCTTTCGTTATATATGGAGAAGATACCAGAGTTCCTGACAGAATTGGACTTGGCTGATAGGGGTTCACTTTAAGGTTGCTTTTCCGATACAAATCTCGATCGGCCCATAGTAAAGCTATAATTTCAATCACCTTATCACCACCGGAAAGTAAAGATTGTTCGATTTGACTCATTTTAAATGATGCACTGATTTGTTAGAAATGCGTTTGATATAATGCCAGCTATATATGCTTACGGGATATTTCTTCTAGCGGGATGAACCGTTTTAGTCCAATGAAGTTTTGTAGTACCCTAGAACATTTGCTATTTTGTCAAAATCTGTCCGAAAATAGTTTTCCCGAACACGGGGGGGGGGGAGGGGTGGGGGAGGGCTGAATCCTCTGGCCTCCTTGCTTGTATTCTACGCTGACTGGACTCGGACCGAACTACAAAATTCAACTTGTCTTGATTATCAGTTGAAGATCTTTATTGAGACTACATACCGGTATTAGGCCTCAGGGCCGTAGTCAAGGGGGTAAGGGGCGATTTTTTCACCCCCCAGGAGAGTTTTCAGGTTGCCATTGACTTAATACATTTTTCATACATTTTTTCGCCCCCTGGAAGCCAATCGCCCCCCTCCCCTCTTCAGTACCTTGTCTGGCTACGGGCCTATTAGGCCTATCTTGTTATTATATTAAGCAAGTTGACGTACATGTTTTTATACGTATAATATGGAACATTTTGATGTTGTTAAAGCGTTATCATTCCTGTTGATGTGAGTCCGAAAAGACTCATTTAAAAGTACTTTGTCTTAAATGGTGGAAATGAGTTGCGAAGGTAGTTTCAATAATGATTATACTCTCACACGTTACCGTTTTAGAAATCTTTAGGACATCTACGCGGGATCACTAATTTTGACTACATTTTCGCTAAAATAGGGACATCGCGTAAGTGTTTTGAGTTATAAGAACAATTTTTCATTTGGTTTACGTATATATGGAATCTCATAAAGAAATGAATCTAGGCATAAACATGCAAGCTTATAGAGAGCTAACCCAAATAAAAGGTATCACAGCTGACCGTGATTTATTACTTGAAACAGTTATTTACCATTTTGATTATTTATTTATAAAAATAGTAAATGGTAGACCTATTTGCCTTCCGTTATCTTCAATATTAATGATAGATCAGGGAAGTGTTTATAGTCCAACTCCTCTCTATGGATGAACTTGTAACGAGCATTCCGTCTTTGTATAGTTTACATTATGATTCCTTGTTGTAAAGGAAGAAGTGAACTTTGTATTATCTATGTACGTTCCTTGTTGTAAAGGAAGAAGTGAACTTTGCGAAAACTGTCTGGATATATATGCATGTTGAGATGATTTGTAAGATATTTTGTTAAAAAATTTGAAATGCTAAAAGTTGTTACTTGTGGTAAAGATGAAATTAAATTATACGTTATTAACTATTTGATGAAAAATCCAGCAGGCGGGCTAATGTGAAACAATGTTACAGCCAATCGCTCTAGCGAAGAAGTGTGTAGTGTGAAGCTCACAGACTTGTAGTGTGAGTACATTGTCATGAGTTCGAGCAAGGGCGTAGGAAGTGGGGCGGGGCAAGGGCGTAGGAAGTGGGGCGGGGGAGTCAGCCCCCAGCTAAATTTTTTCGGGCGGAAGTATGCTTCAGTGCCCCACTTTTCAAGGACGAAAACCCCTTATTTGTCTCTTCTGTAAGAAATGTAAAAAATTTGCCGTAATTTAACTTGAAATTTATCACAAAATGATGCACCAAATTGCATCTAAGGACCCTCAAATATCCAAAAACTTTCCTACGGGGGAGAGGTGTCCACCACCCCTTTGGACGGCGATCGGACACAAGGTTCAGCCCCCAAGTCTTGAACAGCTTCCTACGCCTATTAGTTCGAGTACAAGTGGATTGTCTATGGTTGTGAGTATGGGTACCAGACCTATAGGGTACATTGTCATAAGTACGAGTACAAATGGAGTGTCTCTGGTTGTGAGTACGAGTACACGTCTTTTTCATGAGGTACGAGCACAAAATTTTGCATTACTCCTAATGCATTTCTTCCAAAATCTGTGAGTACAAAAACAAGTACAAATTCATTCTCACGAGTACGAGTACAGGCAATTGTTCAAAACTGTGAGTACACGAACTCACTACAAGGCTAGTAGCTCGGTACGAGGATCCACGACAGAAGAGATTCAGTTCAGGAAAACAAAAGAGTTGATTGTCTTTGAAATTATTCCATGATTATTCATTAAATTATACATACAGGATTATTGGGAATGACTTCTAATTATACTGGCGGGCCTAAACAATGATTAATGACAGCACGGAGTTGTTATTTTTTTAACATTTCGCTGATCACAGTGAGGAGCTACCTGAGTGTTGTTTGCACACATAACGTCATGAGTCTGCAGTACGTAATTTCAAGTGCACAATGCTATCTACAAGTGCCCTGCTGTGCAACTGCGTGTTCGGTTTCACCCAAATAGTGCCTGAATCACTTTATCGGATAAGGCTCTGATTGGCTGAAAGTTGTCACGCTCTTAAAGTGACCAACCACAAGGTGCCAAAGTTCCGTACTTGAGTGGCGTTTGGAGACCAGACGGCTAGGAATCATGTAAATTAGCTGGTATTGTACCATCATGTTGCAATCCTGTAAACGACAAAAATGGCGGCCATCAATTAAGACAAGCCTATCGAACACAGGAGAGCTTGGTGGCCTATTGGTTAAGGTGCTGGACTTGTGATCTAAGGATTGCCGATTCTACTCCCTCCTGGGATCATTACGTTGAGTCGTTGGGGAAGATTCTTTACCTCTATTGACTCTCTCTATCCAGGGGTTGAATGGGTACCTGTGAGGTAAATTTTTATCCGGCCCGCCGTTAGGGCTGCTGTCTCCTGGACGATTTATCGTTCAGCGGGGGTAATATTGTGATTGACCTTTGATTAGCATTGCCTAGATATCGGCACATTAAAAATGCAAATATTGTTATTATACTTCGTTACACACACACTCTCTCTCTCTCTTTCTTGCCAAACGAAACACAGTAATCAATGGAGTTAGGAGGTTCGGACGGCAACCTAATTGTCAATATCGATGGACCTGTTCGGATAATGCGTGACGTCATTGCATTGCTGCACATCAAAAATTAAGTGTGTAGTGCTTGACAATCAAATACACTGCCTAGTAAAGATATAGGCGTAGGAAGCGAAACTGGGGAGGCTGAACGTTTTTCGGTCCCCCTCCCCTTTGAGAAATTTTTGAATACTTGAGGGTTCTTAGATGCAATTTGGTGCAACATATTAGGCAAAAATTAAGGAACTTACTGCAAACTTTTGACATTTTTACAGAGGAAACAAAGAAGGGGTTTTTATGCTTCTGCCCTACAACATTTTTGATTGGGGCTATAAGAGACAAACAAGTAAATAGGTGATGTCGGTTAAACATCTCTTTTATCAAGACCATAAGTAACCTCGCTACTAAATTGTCTCAAAGATGCCTGACACTCAGTGGCGAAGTGAAAGGGGCAGTGGTGAGGGATTTTCCACAGGCACAAAGATAAAGGGGCGCCAAATTGTGGTCTTTGATACTGATTTCATTTTGTTTCAAATCAGGTAAAGCGGGAGGGACGCCATAAAGTTTAGTGTACCCTCGGGTGTCAATAATACTCAATATGCCACTGCAAACAATTCCTGAACGGAGAACAAGTATTATATGATATTAATACAGTTTAAAACGACGTAGTCTTATAAAAATACTTGCTTCAAGACCTGAGATGTTTTATGCAGATATTGCTAAAGTGGTAGGTTTATAGGGTCCTGCAATATTGGTGAGAGCAGATTGTAACAAATCTTCATTCCTTGCCCCAACAAACGGTTTGAACCAATATGGTGCGGATAAAAGTTTTGTATATTTTTGATCCAAGAAACTGAAATCTGGCAAAATTTCTGGACTTTGATCCAAAAACCTCGCTGTTCTGATATACACGTTACACATTTACGGAGATTGAGCTCAAAGTTTGGCCACTTATGCCACTAATTTGCCTCGACAGTATACTTTGCCCAGGGAGCTGCCCAAGCCCGTTTGTCAACGGCTATACTAACATCGTAGGTAACTAAGATGTCACTTCGCAGAGAATAAAATACTGACTAAAACTTATAGTTTTAGACGCTTGTCGAAATTAGATATGAACGTCTTCTGTCAGTTAATAAGGGATGATCTGAACGCAACAAAACGGAGAACACGAAAGTCTCCAGGGCACATTATTGGCTAGGCTTTCACGTTGAACGCCATGCAGTACAGCATGGGAAGGTCAGAGCTTCAAACAGATTTGTTTCACAAAATATCATAAGCGTGGTGGGGTATTGATACTGCTAAATTTCACAAAGCATGCCCCTTGATTTATAGATAAATAACATTTTTTCATCAATTAACCTTTTACACCTCAAAAATAGTGGGATTTTATTAACTTTTTACACCTCAAAAATAGTGGGATTTTATTAACTTTTTACACCTCAAAAATAGTGGGATTTTATTAACTTTTTACACTCGTAGCCTCCAAGTTAATCCTCTTCTAATCGATTTATGTTGGCAACCTGTAGGTACCGTACACAACTCTCGGTGGTGTCGCTGGTGATGTACCAAGGACCAAACTCTGCTATATATAATTTGTCAAAGGGGCAGTCGCAGCAAATATATTCCCCAAAACATTTTTTCTTTGAATCACGTGTCAATAGTTTCCAATTTATTTTTGCAATACATGACATTATTACTGAGAAATTTTAAGTGTGCATTTAAAAAGGATTACTTTTGTAACACCAGTAACTTGTGATCAATTATACCATTCATGCTCCCTATTTAACATTCTAACTTTCCAACCTTTTTCATCTGGTAATGTAATTATAAGCATGCTCAAAAATCCTTGAGACTTCAGTTTTTCTTGCCTTTTCAACGCACAGGACCTATTGACGCTTCACGGTAATGATAAGCTTATTAGCAGCAGTTCACTGGTATCATAATGGTCTTACGTGAAGTACCTTAGGGCTTGTAAAACGGTGAGAGAGCCATGTTTTGACGGGGGTTGGGTCCACACTCTCATGGAGGTTCTTTAAATAAGGAAACGTTATATATCTTTCACTCTTTAATTTCCCAGGTGGGGGTATCCTTGGACTGGCAAAATTTTTGGGGTGGGCTATCTTTCAAAGCACCTCAGTGCTTCCCAATCCTTTCACTTACCAACACCTAGTGCATGTGGAGTCTTGCTCTCATTGATCTCTATTGAGAAACAACCAAGCACCACACCAGGGAGCCTAAAACCATGTACCTCCTTTAAGGCGTATTGCCTGTACAAGAATTTCTCAGCCGGGTCATCCATCCCGTGGGTTTTAGGCAATTGCATGAGGTATCCATATTACTATAACAAATATTTTTTCAACTTATATGACTTCCCGGCCATCAAGCCTTACCATATACCCATATCTGCCCGTTGTTAGTCTAATGGCTCTTTTTCGAGTTTCTTTACAATCTGAACGTGTAGACCAAGTGTATGGGCATCAATCATGCGAAATGCAGAGAGACCCGTGGAGGGGTAGGGAGCACAATTACGCATGTCAAACGGTGCAAGTGACTTGCTTATGTTGGCGCGAGTCTAAGTTCATACTGAGTCCATGTCTGTGTTTTAAGAAATGTCAATAAAGTTGCTTTCTTCAATCATCATTTATATCTAGTGTGATTTATTTCTGTTGCTGTCAGCGCGTAGCAAGCAGGTGGACAGGGTGGAAAATATCCAGGGGTCATGAGGGTTCAGGTGGCCCCAACCAAATGCTCCAAAAAATTCTCAAAAAATTGTAACTCTACCTACCGTCTATAACCACCCGCAGACCTGAAATTGCACTCCGTTTTCTCGTCCCAAGTTACCAACAAAATTTATGTTTCTTGTCTGCAGAACTGCTTTTGAAGAACCAGGCAAAAATTGGGTTGGGAATTGGACCCGGATCTGGTGCGTGCAAGACTTTGCTCTTACCCCGAGCCTCCCCATGGAGATTGGAGGAGTCCAGGGAAAATGGGTTTGTGATACCATTGGTTTGGTGGCCCCTCGCTGTCTCTTGTCCATAGCCCCCCAAGGGTCTTGCTACGCCGCTTATTTCTGTCACTCTATATCCAGGCCCGGATTTCCCATCGGGCCAAATGGGTTCAGGGGGCTTCAAAATTGGGAGGGTGAACATATAAAATGATGGGAAAATAGTAAAAGAGACAGCCTCAGATAGAGAGTGCCAGAGTGGGGGGAGAGAAGGGAAAAGCAATAAACACTTTTCTAATAGGGCTTACTTTATTATTTTCCTATTTCAGACGGAGCCAGTACAATACAGTATCTGCCGCATGAAATGAATGCATTTCAAATGTTGCAATGACGACGTTGTTTGTAAAATAAAGAAAAAATCAATATATGTATTCTTTGTGAATTATTCTAATCGTAAAATTGTAGCCCTTATCGGTATAAACTTCTCCGACGAAGCTCAAATATCTTTTATAAACAAACAATAAGACAGAAAGTTTTCTCACGCTCCTCATGCAGCTTGCTGCACGGGTAGCTCTAGGCGCGCAACCACGGGGATACATGAACCAGAGTTGTTGACAAGTCAATTTTTCTTCAAGTCAAGTCAAGTCACAAGTCATTCATCGGCAAGTCAAGTCACAAGTCATTTATTTTTCGGTCAAGTCAAGTCGAGTCATAAGTCACTTCATTTTCTTGCAAGTCAAGTCACAAGTCAAATTTCTTCAAGTCAAGTCAAGTCACAAGTTTTTTTCTTCCCACGTTGATCATAAGTCATGTAATGTGAAATCTCATGAATTTATAATTATGCAGAATTACTTCCACTGGCACCACACATAATGGATGACAGTCTTGACATTGAAGTACAGCAGACCAATCCCTGAGGCTTTTGAGCCATAAAATTACAGGATGAGGCTAATAGAACACACAAATTTGTTCAGGAAACCGAATACGGCCAAAATCGGTAAATACGACATTGGCCTATGATTCACGTGCGTTTCATTCTTCTGTGAATATCAGACTAACATGACTTGTGAAGGGTTACTCGTGATTCTCCTTTGCTAGCAGGGCCTGATTTGAGCATGGGACAGCGGGGCACGTGCCCAAGGGACCTCACACTAAGGGGTCCCCCACAAACCAGGTTATCATATTTTTAGGGTGATCAGGAGATGCCGTCCAGCTTAAATTTAAATATCCTTACACTAGAGCCCCAAATGTTGTGCATTGTTGGGAGGGTGTGAAGCTGAGAAACAAATTTAAAGGAGTAGAAATTGTTCTCAGATTGCTCATAAATTAGTAAACTTTTAGTTTCATCGATGAGAAAGTTGGGGAAAACTACATCGCTAAAACTTTTCAGGCACTAACTACACTGGCAGAAAATTAACCAAATGAGCTCGAAATATCGATATTTTCACAAGAATGAATGAATTTGGCCGAATTTCCGTTTTTACTCCAGCCAGGTATGCCTGTCACTAACTTGGCAGTTGGAATTTTATGTTCCCTGTCCGAGTAAGACACCCTGTCAAGTAACCTCCCTCCATCGGGGGTAAGAATGAACTTCGTAAGAGTCAAGAATATTGTGTTCACAAAACACATGCAAGTCCAACAGGAGGTTGTAAATGACTGTCGCTACTGCATGGACATCGTTGAAAATGGCGAAAACCTTGGCTATATTTAGGATGCTGTTGTCTCAGTTTTCAGATCCGTTGTTTGCATAATGAAGAAAAAAATTCAAATATGTATTCTTTATGAATAATCTTAATCGTAAAATTGTAGTCCTAATCGGTATAATCTTCCCCGATGAAGCTCAAATGTCTTTTATTAACAAACAATAAGACAGAAAATTTTCGCAAGCTCCTTGCGCAGTAAACTGCACGGGTTACTAGTGCTAGACGCGCAACCATGGGGACACAATCATGAACCCCTTATTGACCTACCGAAAAGAAAAATCAGTAATATAGGCCTACATGCCTGTGATGTCGTTCCATACTCAAGCAAAAAGTGCCTGGGAAGTGCCAACTCTGGTGATCTAGGAGGTGTTTCTATTCAAAATTTTCTTAAGCGCTTCGCGCTAACAGTTGATGGCGCTCCACGTACGTATTGTTCTCCATTGCTTACCGAAGTCACAAAGGCGCCCTTCTTTGCTTAAACACTATAGATCTACTTCTGAATTATTATGACAATTGTTCAGAGAGTTTACCTCCACCCTATCATCTTTCTCGACAAATTTTAGTCTCTCCACCATCACACTTTGTTTTGCATCACTTTTCTCAACATGACATCTGAGCAACGTCTGAAAATTCGGGAATTTTTGTGAAATGCAATCGTCCCAAACGACTTATGGCTAGGTCCAGCTTGGTTTCACTTATTTGTGTTTCTTTCATTACGGTTCTGTAATTCCAACAGTTAGAATGCACCAAGTTGCACCTTGAATTTTTTTTCATGAAAAAACTAAGAACTTCACCCTCGGGCCACTATCCTGCATCAGGAGACTTTGACAATCTAAAATCCTCCCTCTCTTCCAAGGCAAATCCTGGATTCGCCACTACGATGATATATCTGGCTTATGGCCTAAACTTTTTGAACATTTATGGTCTGTATATAAGGGCACAGTCGCTGAAATGGTAAGTTCATGCGTACAGCCCTATCTATTATATCAGTCCTCTCTTAAAAGAGCCAAATGACTTCCCGAGGGCCCACACATAGGTTCGTACCCAGGGTCCCTTCATAGGTTCGTGCCCAGGGCAGCCGCAGTCGTAAATCTGGCCCTGCAGGCTAGTGCTATAGTTGCATTGGAACCGTGGAACCACTTAGCTGGGAGTGTCACTCTATCTTCCACGGAATTGATTATGGTATATAATACGTGTACACGCACAGTTTATGTGCGCTATAGATATATACTACGATGTTGTAAAGGATGCGGATCTTCAATTTCGGGCGTTAATAGCCGAAAGATTTTGAATGAGAGTATGAATATTTAATAAAGCTTTAAAATTATGATGATTTCCAATGTCGACGACTCGAGTCAAATGTCATTTAAGTCAAGTCAAGTCACTAGTCATTTCTCTGCAAGTCAAGTCAAGTCACGAGTCACGCATTTTTCAACTTCCTCAAGTCAAGTCACAAGTCAAGTTCTCTTCAAGTCAAAGTCAAGTCACAAGTCAAAAAGATGGGACTCGAGTCGACTTGAGTCGCAAGTCATTGACTCGAGTCAACAACTCTGACATGAACCCCTTATTGGCCCACCGAGAAAAAATGAAAAAAAAAATCAGTAATATAAAAGCCTGGGATGTCGTTTCATACTCAGGCAAACAGAGCCTGGGAAGTGCCAATTTTGCTCATCTAGGAGGTTTTTTCATCCAACCAAAATTCCCTTAAGCGATTCACGCCATCTAACGGTGACGCTCTGCTTACGTACTGTTCTCCGTTGCTTACTGAAGTCACAAAGGTGTCCCTCTTTGCCCAAACCCTAGATCCACGCCTGAATTCTAATGCCAATCGGTCCGAGAGTTTGCTCCCACCCTATTCTTTTCGACAAATCTAAGTTCCTAAGCCACTACACCATTTTTTCACCTAACTCAGCATGGCATCTAAGCAAGGCCTCAAAATTCCTGGAAAAATTCTGAAATAATATCGTCCCAAACGCCTTATGGTAAATCCAACAAAGTTTCACTTATTTTTGTTACTTTTATTACGGTTCTGAAATACAAAGTAATTAATTCCAACCAGCTAAAATGCACCCTATTGCATCTTTTCCTGAAAAAAAAAGAAATAGGCAATTCACCTTCAGGCCACTACCCTGTATTAGTAGCTCTTGACAATCTAAAATCTCCCCCCCCCCCCCTCTCTTCTCAGGCAAATCCTGGATTCGCCACTACGATGATAAATCTGGCTTTTAGCCTGAAACGTTTATAGTTTAATGTTTAAAAGCGCCCAGCCACTGAATAGGTAGGTTTACGTGTATAGTCCAATCAATCATATCAGTTCTTTTTTCAAAGAGCCAAATAACTTTCCGAGGGGCCCCCACATGGATTCGTGCCCAGGGCGCCCAACATTCGTAAATCCGGCTCTGTCTATATCATCGATAATCATTTTTTTCACAGGTAGGATTATATACTAGGGAGACATGACTGAGGTCGAGGACTACATTCGAAAATATCTCTAATTAGAAGGGACCAAGTACAGGGGCGGCTCTAGGCTAATAGAAGGGACCAAGTACAGGGGCGGCTCTAGGTTTTAAATGCGTAGTAAGAGTTTCCATGTTTCGAGAGAGCGCGAAATTACTCTGTCAATTTGGCTTGTCCTTACTAATTTCTTTTACTTTTAAATATTTTTGCCCACTTCTTCTTGTGCGAAGGGGTGAGGCTTAGGGAAAGGTCTGATCTCGAATCTTACCCCATGGATAGTCTGAGAGACTAGCGTAGACCGCCTATTAGAATATGTAATATGGCCCAAGTCTACATCGCCTGCGGGTATCGAGCCTGCTTTCAGTCGGCGGGAAACTTTTGGGGGAAAACACCACCACATATGCGATTTCCGAGGTTCTAAGGGGCTTGTAATCATACCCAGCAAAATTAAAGCTTCAGCCTTCTCATCACTGCAATAAATATTAACAATAACGTCTTATAAAATGGGAGCTGGAAACAGTTGAATCCCTTTCCCCCGTTTCTTGTCTTAACTTAGTACTGACATCAATAGTTTGCATAATTTATATGCAAATCTACTTAGATTTAAGTACGTTTCCCCCAACTCAGGTGTTTTCCGTTTGGTAGTGATTCCGTTCAAACTGTAAAACCAGTTCGCGTCGTCCAAATGGGGCTCGAGGGCTCATATTCGAAAATTCTTTGTTATCAACCAAAGCACAGTCTTACGGTTTTAACTTTCAACTCTGCTCACCGGGCCATGCAACTCATCTTAATATGTAACATCAGCCTATAGTTCTCAGTCCTGATAGTTCCTATCATGCTTGAAGTGAATAACCTGCAATTATTACCATACCATGATAATCTTTGAAAATCCAAAATGAAACCAGAATACCCTCAATCGCTCTCGCAAACACTGGCTACATGCAGTCTCATGTCACGCAGGAATTTTCTAGCCCTTTGTGGATCGTTGAATAGGCCATTCCCAGACATACGTAATTGCAGCAACTTGAACTTGATCATACCTAACAATCAACAATGAAAAGGTGTTTTGACAGTATTTGCTGAGTTGAGTATTCTTAAATATACCCACATTTTTGTTAAGTTCCGTTTTGTTTCGTTTCGCAGAATACCAATACCTCACCACGTTAATGATATTTTGTTTTGCAAAAGAAAGTCGTTTGAAGCACTAACCTTCCCATACTGTATGGTTTTCAACTTAAAAGCCTAGCCAATATGTGTCCCAGAGACTTTCGTGTTTTTTTCTCGTTACGTTTCTTTCGTTGAATATCATAAGCCGGTAAGCCGGTCTGAGTAAATACTGGGAGATTTTAGCCAGTCTGTCTACACATTTTGATAACATCGGGGCTTGAATATGTTGTCGATTGTAGTATACACCACAATTATTTGGTACAGCAGTCGTGGAAAGAAGTCAGTTCCAAGAGATGGTCACTAGGTTCCAAGACGTATGACGGCACTTTTTAAGAGAAATCTTGCGAGTTGTCTACTTCTGCAGGCGGAAAGCCTTAAACTACTCCCAAATGGAGTTAGTTATAAGCACAAATCTCCATGACACTAAAGAGAACCAAAGAAAGAGCTTTGAGACCTGTTTTGAGTAATTTTTCCAAAAGTCCTTGCAGCTGGATGCCTGACGCGAAAACCAAGGTAATCTTCGAAGGGCTAAAGGTACATCGCCTCTTGGTGGAATACTGTAACTTAACTTGACCAGCCATCAGACCCTATACCACCACCGGGTTCTTCATGAATAGCCTAGTTCTTAACTGACTAAAAAGGACAGATTCCCCGCATAGAGTAGAAGCAAGACCTTTCTTGAGTGCCTTCAACAAACAGGCTTCAAGTGTTTCCAAAAAAAGCCCTTTCGACTGGTTGCGAAAGGGCGGAACCCAAACATTAACGGGTCCCGAAGGGTTCTGCCCCCCCCCCGCGACGTCCCCTGGAAGGACAAAAGGACACGATTCACTTAACATGACCAACCTCTCGACCTTCAGACCTCAACATTATGGGTCTGTCACGCGCGGTCTTGTTCTATACTAGCTGAAAAGTGGCTTTATGAACTCTAACCTATGGGACCATAAGCCTTCTGGACCGCTTTATTTAAGGGTAGGTGCTTAGCACTTTTGCCCGAGATTTTGAGCATTTATGCCCGAAAACTAGCACGTATTTTCCCGAAAAGAACACATTTTTTGCCCAAATGGGAGTGGGACGGCAGCCCTGTTCACCTATATGCCGCCGAGGCATTGCTCATTAAGCCCTAATATGGAATAGTTGGTGAGTTCCTGGCTGTCTGGAAAGTAAACATCAACTTCCTCTTTTAAGCCTTTCTTTATGACTAATACATTCTTATTGGGATTAAAATAGTACTTAACTGATTCTTTTCCCACTTCACTATAGAATTCTTTCATACGTCTTCACAGCAATTGTCAAACACTCGTAGAAATGAAAATAGATGAACAAGGGTAACTAACTACTTTTAAACCATTCTCTTCTTTTAAGCAAGAATTAATAGTTTTTAAGCTTCACTGATTTATTGTAACTGATCCATTCTTGAAAGTAAATAGGTTTTTTTTTTCAAAAGCAAATCATATCATTCTTCTGTTAGTTGTAAGTAACTTAAGTCAATTGTACATTGCAAATATATTTTCGAATACAAATCGTCCACTTTTTTCTTTATTTGGCTGAGCACAATTTTTATGCACCTCCTCTTCAATCTTACACTAGATCATTTTTGTAAGGATATTATGTTCAGCGGCGTATTTAGGTGGGGCCATTGGGCCATGACCCCCTCGCTGATACCGATTTTTTTTTAAATCAGTGTCACTACCCAAAGTTTACCACAGGCTACGTACTGCAGAGTATTTTAAGACCTTTGCGAGGGCCATCTGTCACCTGTAGCCGGTTCACACCTACCTTATACCTCCGTACACTCGTTCGGCAACTTAACTTGCCGTCTGCAGTGACTGGCCGTTCATCAGTTTGCACAAATACTTAAATGTTTTAGCACAAATTTTCAGAGTTCAGAAGATAACATATATACTTATACAGCACCACACTGAATGTAAGGACACCTAATTATTAAACAATTTCAAAAAAGGGGGAACGCCTACCCCTTAGACCCCTCTCCAATCACAAAACATTGTTCTGGTGTAGATCAAAGGTCATGTGAGCTCACTAGAGTTCAAAAAAGGAAAACCTTGTAAGCAAGATATCTCAAGGTAGGAAGCATGGGCACTTATCATACTTGGCTCATGGATGCGTCATAGTGAAGAAATGAGTAACGTTGCTTTAAGTAGAGGTTAAAGGTTATCTGAGGTCACAGGAGCAGAAAATACAAAATCCTTGAAATTTGCTAGTGAACACAATATTTCAAGAAAGGGATGATGGGTACTTTTTGTACTTGGTACATAAATCTATTACATCAAGAGAAAGAACTCTATTCTTTTGGTGGGGTTCAGCTGTCATTTGAGGTCACCAAAGGTCAAAAACCGAAAAGCTTGTAAAACACGATATTTCAAAATAGAGGTGATGGTCGCTTTTTATATTTGGTACGTCGTATTAAGAGAGACAACCCCATTGGCTTAAGTGGAGGTGAAAGATCATTTGAGGTCATCAGAGGGTCAAAGGCCGAAAACTTTGTAAATATGATATTTCAAGACAGGTATGGTAGATACTTCTCATACTTCGTATGTAGATTTGTCCGGACCTGAGGGTTTTAGTGGAGGTCAACGGTATCCAGAGGGAGAACCACGAAAACCTCGTAAACTTTATAGACTGTGGGCCGTACCCCGATTTTTTCCCACAACGAATGGGGATATTTTTGAGAATTTCCCTAGAAATCATGAATCATGCTCAGGTTACTGAGGGCCAAGGTTATGGTTAGGGTAAAAATTATAGTTGGGCTCGAAACAATCACGCAGGCCGTGCCTCCAACACGTGTCGTTTCGTGACCGCCGAAAAGACTGGGCTGAATTTTGTATCATTCCAAAGATAATGGAGAACAACATAGCCTATATATTTTCACAAGCACTGCATAGCTCTGATACATTAATAAGTGATTTGATTTTAATTATATAATCATAAATACTCTTGAAGGATGCTGTGACTACAACGTGATTAGAACTTTTAATCAATGTGCATGTTGATGTTCTACGTAGTGTAATATGCTCGTTTTCTCATTCTGCTGCTGGCCCTGGTTTGAATTCCTGTCCCAGAGATTTATTTCTTCAGTTGTTCTTATTCAATTTCTGTCTTCTGTTACTTACCATACTTAGGAAATAGATTTGTCATATAAATAGGAAGGTTCCTATTGGTATTGGTGTACTGGGTCATATTTGTTAAATAAATACATGGTGAATGATGTGGTATCTTCATGTCAAATATGACATACCGGTACATCAAATATTCCTTTCTCAAGATATCGTGTATATCTGGTCTTCACACTTAGACCTCTTAATTCTGACCCAAATGACATTAGACCTTCACCAAAAAGAAACTGAATATGAAGTATCCATATGCCAACGCCGAGATCCAGCTAACAACGATATAGCCTTAATGAGATTTATAATTATCGAAGTTTTCACTGTATGATTTCTGGTTAACCCAGAATGACATTTGACCCTCCCTTAACGATAGCTTGAGGCTGTTGTACCTAACAGAGGGCATCCAAATTCTAAGTATGAGAGCCGTCCCCAAATAATACACTTCTTGATGTTTTCACCACTTGAGCTCTACTTGACCTGAGATAACCTCTAACCTCTACCAAAACCAATAATAAACAATTCCTATGTACGTACGGCCATGAGTTAAGATCATAGGCCTACTGAATATTCTGGCGAAAGTGTGTGGATCCTTTTAACAGGGTTTACTCTGATACACACTCAAATAATATAACCTTCGGTTATGAGGCATGCCTTGACGGTTGCGCATTGGAGGTATGGCATTAAATTTCAACCGACGTTTTTTCCGCTTGGGTCGAAAAACAGACAGATTTCCAGAGGCCAAATGATGCCGGTTTCATGGCGGGTCAGGTCGACACCAAACCGTCGGTCAGTCTGGGATCACCAAGAATCTGTCTCAACATGGTTTCCTGCCCAATAGGTCTTGTGTTACTAATTTACCGAGCTTTCTTGAGGATATCTCTGTCTCTTGATGCTGGTCACTGTGTTGATGTTATTTACCTTGATTTTCAAAAGGCATTTGATAAAGTTCCATTAGGTAGACTTATGGTGAAACTGCATCAGTTAGGTATCCACGGAAGGTGTTCTGACTGGATCAATTCTTGGCTTCTTGGTAGATCTCAGAGGGTAGGTGTCAATGGTAATTTCTCATCCTGGAAAGAAGTCACAAGTCACATGACTCTGTTCTTGGCTAAATTCTTTTCTTAATCTTCATCAATGATATTGATAGCTCTCTCACATCTAGTATTAGTAAGTTTGCTGATGACACTAAGCTCTATACGAAAGTAAATGATGAGAAGGATGCTTCACTGCTGCAAAAGGACTTAGATAGGTTATTTACTTGGTCGCAGACTGGGCAAATGTCTTTTAATGCAGATAAATGCAAAGTTCTTCACTTTCAGGGCTGTCAACTTTTAGTGACTGGTGAGAGTGAGATTCGCTGGGAGACTACTGACGCGGAGCGCGACCATGGGTTCGCGCGGAGCGTCCCGCCAGGGCAACTTTTTGCCAAAATTATCGCTAGATTGCAGGAAATGGCACTTCCCGTGCCTCATTACTGAATGATCAGAATCGCCAGTTTTCAGATGTTTCATGTTTCTGGAAATTTTTAAGGAGACATTTTGTTCACATTATAAAAACACTTACGAAAATTGTGAAATTCTGAGGCCTACCGGTGTGTAATGCTGACAGCCTAAAATCGAAAATATTTTAACAAACAATTTCCTTGCTAAAAACGCATTTGAACTTCTGATCTTGCTTTGGACCAGCGGTTAAAAACTTTTTCGGTCACTTGACTACAGGTGCGGTTGTTGGCACGTATTCTTTTTTTGGGGGGAGGGGTTATGTTGCCATTGACCTGTTGACCCTGGTGAAATCGGGTAAGGGGAAAGCCCGTAGCCATGAATTCTGGTATAGTGGGAACTGGTACCGCAAAGGTGGGCACCGAAGAAGACTGTTTGTAGCTAGTCAGAGTGATGCCACCAGATGATGGCAGGCCTACACGGATAGCTTAAAGAAATCGGACCTACGCGTGAAAGTGCCTAGCCTTGAAATATGGATTTCATGTCTGCAATTTCTCAATAAATGCAAAAAAAAAATAAATAAATAAATAAATAAATCTATGAAAAATGTTAATGTTTCTAAGCGGAGCGCCACCATCGGTTGGCGCGGAGCGTACCACAAATTTTCGGCTTTACAAACCCCCAGATAGCAGGAAACGGCACTTCCCGAGTGTTCTAAGCAAGATTATGTTCGGTCCCCACTTCGGAATTCTCCCCGCTTCTTGGATTTTTTTATGCCAAAAGTAGACCGAAACAGGCAATGACTTTCACACACAAAGTCAATGCGTCAGTGTGTCAGGGTGGATATAAATGGAAGGTGATAAATCAGACTCGAGGGAGACAGAGCTCAGACCCTCAGTTTGGTGGTGCCGTTCTTGGCCTAAATATACGGACGTACTCGTCAGATACGAGTCCTGTGTGAACTTGCTCATAATTGGATTCTAAGGATTTGCCGACACTGGGGCCAAGCGCCCTGACTGGGGGCCAGCTATAGTACTCTTAGTCCAGACAGATTCAATGGGTTGCCGAAAGAACGCCGAAGTCGAAGTATAAGGCGCGCGAAGCGCGCCGAAAAATTGGGTTTATATTGAAAAAGATTTCGTATCTTTGTTTCCATTAAGAGAAGTTTGAAAAAAAAAAGAGATTGAAGAATTAATTTGCCCTTCTTAAGAGCAACCAAGGAGTTTGATGGGGCGACTGCATGGTCGTCGTCGGGGATTACATTCTGTATCTTACCCATTAAAATTAAGGCTCAATGACAAAACTGAAAAATCTATTCTCTTAGAAAATATGTTTCTTCAAAAAATAAGTTTCCTTCTTCGGCCACACCATCCTGGTCTTCCAAAAGACAGGAAAAAGACTTAGAACTTCGCACCGATGCGTTTTCGTGTTTCTCTATAATCACGACTACACGCAAGAACAATATTTGTGGAACCTTTAACCATGAATAAATTCTATGCCTTTGAAATGGTGGGCTTTACCGCTAGACAGAACCGCAGATGACAGCGCGCGTAGCGCGCGAAAGTTTTTTGAAGTTATGGAAAGAATTGTTACAGGTCTTACTGCCTACCGGCCTAAAAAGACCTTGTGGAATACATTCTGAGCATATCTATGTCTTCACCACAACTAGGCCTGTATAAAATTTAGCACATTTTTTTCTTGGAGAGGGGGCAGGCTAAGAAAAAGTTGGAGGGGGTTAAAGCCCGGTCGAACGTACGCTTCTTGAATTGCAGTTTTATTT
>WURT03027881.1:2049-13416 GCA_009936505.3 Holothuria glaberrima | reverse complement strand
GTAAACGAATTTTTTTTAAAAGGGGGTAAAGAGCCCCCGTGAAACTAAGAACAACTGACTGTTTCATTCTTTGCTCACATGTCACTTGGCAAACACCTGCTGAACCTGCCAACCTATCTCACTGCACTCAGTTTTATTTACAAAATGAGGGAAACTAAGCTATAATTCCTGGTTTCTTGGAGATTTACGAATTGTGCTACCTTCATCAATTTGTTGTATATTGTTTGTTTCATTTCCTTCATTTAAGAGAGCATCATAAAGAATTGAAAGAAGTACTAGGTCTTCTTTGTTGGATCTGCTCTCAAAGTTAAGCATGGTTTGAAGTTGTACTAGACCCCGAGGACTCATGGACGAATCAAACTGGTGTAAGTTACCGATTGTGCTACCATAAAGAGGATACTTTTTTCTAAGTCCCCTCGACTCTTTGGTGCAGAACCAAAGCACGAAAACCACACATTACTCCAGTTATAAAATGACTTATCATTTGTTGCATACCTCAACCCATTTTAGAACTTTATTATCTCATATCCTTACAAACAATCTGAGATGAGTTTCAGTACATAGGCCAACTTCAGCAACGTAAAGCTGTGTGTGAGTGTGCGAGAGTGTATGTCTGAGTGTCTGTGTGTTTGTGCAAGTGTGAGCAAAAAGTATGTAGCAAACTCTGACTCTAAATCCGTAAGTCCGATCAAGCTGTCAAGTGGTAGATACGTTCCTTGCCATTGAAATTTGTGCATGGGTCAATGACCGCGTTATGGTTCAAAGATCGAAAGCCAACTCAGCTCAAACGTTTTTGTAATTATTTGCCTGACACGATATTAGAGAAAGTCGTTACACCGTATGATATGTAGAGTGCGAAAAGACAAACAGAGAGGTTTTTTGCTAAGGGTTTAGGTCAAAGGTGAAATGCAGGTCAAAGGTCAAATTGGCCCAAATTTTGGGAAAAAGAGTGTCGCGAACTCCTCCTAATTCGTAAGTCCGATCAAGTGCAATCCTAATGGTAGTATCTGACATTGAAAACTTGTGTATGCATACCTGATGATGCCATACATCAAACGTCATTTTAGCTAAAAAGGGGATTTTCGCCATAACATGCTTGTCAGTATATGTCATAAAAAGTCATTAAACAACATGTAGGTGATAAGTAAAAAATACTAGAACAAAGTTTTATAATCATGCCTTTTTGTTAGGCAAAGATCAAATGTATTTGAAAGGTCAAACCGGCCTAATTTTGTGAAACGTGCTTCACGAACTCCTGCTAAATCATGAGTCCTACACGCTTCGTTTGCTGGGTAGGTAACTAACCTTAAAACTTAAGCATACGTCATTGATGACGCCATAGGTCAAATGTCAGAGGTCAAAGCTAAAAGCAAGTAACGATTGTTTATTGACATCCTCTTTACCCAAAATAGGATGGTCCATGCATAATTTCTGAGTATGGTCATATGTAACCAGAATGTATCAGAAAACGAAATGACACCAAAGAACGTGAAACAACTGAGAGATTGAAAGTTTCTTTGAAGATTGAAAACCATGATTTCACTCAATATTACACTTTTTGAAAAGTTCACGTACCTTTTTTCTTTTCTTGTTCGGATTTAACCTCGCTCATAGCTGGTACAAATGGATGTGGTTAAGTGACAGCTTTAATATTCTTCCCATTTGGTGAATATTTTAATTTTCCAAAATGAAGATGTTTGAAAGGAATGACCGAAATTTCAATATCAATACACAAGTGGTTAGTTTCATAATGCATACCATAAGTGATGAGCATTCTGAATAAATATTCGAAAAACTCGGTAAGTTCCCTCTCTTGCCATTTGGGCTGCGGAACAGCGCTGAAGACAACGTATCCAAATACTCGCGTCCCATTAAAACGAGTAGTGCACAAGTTTTTATCGATTTTGATCTCGCCCCTGACAAACCCTCTTTCTTTGACGAGTTCGGAGAGAATCAATATCAGTGGCTGGAGGGAAGTGCATTTCGCGACAATTACGTGGATTTTGAAGACGCGCTAAGGGTGTCTGGTTCCATTACAATTTAGGTTTACCTGTTTTGAAAGTGGATATACAAGTCAAAGACACTAACAACCAACCTCTCAAGTGATGATTTTTTTCCATTTTCCTGTGGATAGCCACATATTAGAAGACGGGTGCTACGTCCGACAGTGAGTTCATTCTCATTTCAGATGCTGTTAGCGTTTTCGAGGTTTGACAAGTTGAAAATAACTGGAGCAGAATGCCGACCGTTGGATAACTCTTACGGTCGACGTTACTTCAGACGTGGTTACCATGTAGACAAGAAACGTTATATTCAGTAAGCGAAAAATAGATAAACCATACACGTAACGACCGACTCCTAAACTATCATAACTGGTGTGCATACATCTTGTATTCACAGTGGTTGTTAATTTTAACGCACAGAGAATTAAAACTGTTCATACACACAGAGCGCACATTGACCACTGCAGTGTATTGTTCTCCCGTTTCACTTTTTGGATGGGCATGCAGGCAAAAACACCCCTTGTTGGAGCCGAGGGAAGAGGACAAAAAATTGTTTTGAAATGTTTTGGGATAACTTCATTAAGTGTTTTTGGACAAAAAGATGCATATGTAGACTCCCTCTGACGTAATCTAATTTTTTGGTCCTCAGTATCTATCTAGATGCCGCCAAGCCATCCCATGTGATTTGAAAAAAATTTTATCTTCTGATTAATAACATCCGTAGACATTTAATAGCGAAATGGGGCTTTTCAGTGGTACTTACCAGTGAGAATTAAAAAGGTTGTTTGCTCCTTATCTTATGATGTATGCAATGCCAGTGAAGAGCATTTAAAAGCACAACTCAGTCTGGTTAACAACACATTGTTTTTAATTACGCGAGCTACGAACGACCGACACTTAGTGAATTCTACGGGAGAAATAGGAAATTTTTAATATACCCGATCCCAAACCTGTTTTGTTTTCACTGGGATTTCCACGGCTGGGTTACGTTTATGAAAAAGCTGTTATTAAGCGCTCGGAGGAGCATAGTTACTCCTAAATATTGTCTGGCATTACATTAAAGTCACTTCGTCATCATCTTGTTAAAGAGTTCCCATAAGACAATCGAAATTGTGGACCTTCATTTTCGATTAAATTAAAACGCATTTATTTCTGCGTTTTGATGTCTTTAGTTCCAAATGCAGTTTAATGACACATAGCGCTTAAATACTCTAGAGGGATATTTCTGCTTCGGGACTTTCATTTAATACAATTTGAACCTACCCACAGTAAGTTCAGAATGAGGTGCTACGTTGCATTGCATTGATGGATGACTTAGTTTCAAAGATTACTCGCTTAGACAGGAGAGTTTGAGAGCAAAAGGTTTTTGACTTTCCAAAAGTACGGAAACAATGCAGACTTAAAATTAAAATTTTATGGAAGGATAATGCAGACTTAATAATGCAATTAATGTAATTTCACATTGTTTTGGTTGATGGTTGTGTATGTTACGGTAAACTGAGTTAAGACCCGAATTTACCTCTCAAATGAAATGGATCACGCATAGATTTTTAAACTCATATAACAACTTCTGTCGAAATAAAAACAAATTTCTTTCGGACATGTTTATCAGTTGGCTAATACTAATCTACAAGCCATTGTTATTAACTTCACAGTATACAGAGTCTACTTTATCCGACTTCAAAACACTTCCGGTCGCACTTTAGTCAACCGCCCAGATTGCTCATGACCTGACGTCACATAGCCAACAGAGCAGCATGAAACACATGTCCATAAACTATATAATATGTTAAATAGTGCTTTTACTCCGAGCTGGTGCAGCTACATAGCCTGAAATCGACCGACAAAAAGATGAAAGAAGTTGACGGTGTTGCACGTGGTATTCTCCCGTCAATTCAGTGTACCACGCTGGTGGACCTGTGTTATTTAATTTGTAGAGGAGCTGATCAATAATGTTGCCACATTTACCAGTTCAATATTGAACCCTTTCAAGTGTTTGTTGTCGACTAATGATAATCGAGGGCGACAAAATTAACAAATTAAACGAGGTTAGCAACACCTGCTGCTGGAAGGGTAATTATTAGAAACTTTCTTTAGTATTAATCTCCATTTAGCTCTGATTTCCCTAGGAAGTATCATTTTGATACCGTAACACAACATTCCTACTTACAACCTCATTACCTTACTTGTCAGTAAATGTGTTGGAAAAGGTAAGTGGGTCACATCGTACTGTACTTTCCAATTAAAATTTTTTATAACATACTCAATTGTAAGATAAAAGATACGTTTCTAAGTTGCGAAATAACTTTTTTCTTGATTCCTTCTGCTTCAATAGTTACATCGCCTGCAATCAACACAGATTTTCAAAATTCTTCATCTTTAATATAAAGACCACTGATAGAAATGGTTCCTCCAATCAGTGCATTCTTGCTTAACTGCCAATAGTAACTGTTGCAGTAAACATCTCACTGCTTCCACAATGTCAAAACGTTTGTGCTCCCATGTCACCAAACAGAAAATAAAACAGGTACTGACGTTTATGATAAATTTTTGTCCTCGTATCGACTTGCACTCTCAAACATGCTAAAAGACATTGATCATGTGGATTACGTACAGTCGGAAAATATCAACTTGGAAGATAAATGAATTCATGAGACAGCATTCCTGAAAGTAGACCCTTACAGATGAAACAAAAATATACGCTCTTTTCAACTTCCAAAGTAAAGGAGTGTACTCACTTTATGGATTAACGAAGGAGTCAAGAATCGGAACAGACAAATTTCAGAAGCCTTCGTATAACACATTGTTACAATATCAGCTATTACAGTAAAGACATGATGCCATTCATCTTTAGTCTGACAAACCAACTGGCAATATTTTGTTTCGGTTTCTAATTGACTGGAATTACATATACTGATTACCAAAATTGCTTCAACGATTATGTGACTTTTCTAGATGTTTAAAGGTGTTGGTGAGGGTATTCTTGGACGATACTAAAAAAAAAACTTTTAAATGTGTTTCTACATGAAGTTGGACAATGTTACCACAAAGATGTGGGGCTGTAAAAGGTCATTTTGCCACCAAGCTACATATATACCCTATTTCATCACAACTGTAATCAACATGACACAACTGTAAATATTGTCTGGCTATTCTTAATTACTTTGCCCTTGGCTTACGATGTTAAGTTTTGAGAGCTCTTTATTTATTAATTTGTTGATTACATGCGGTCGAAAAATCTTTCGCTCACTTAATATCTAAAAGGGTAAAAGATTTATCTTTCAAAGAAAAGTGACAACATTGTCCTTTAATGCATTTCTCATGCCTTCATTTTCCTCGGAATAACTGTTTTGAAATGTATGTGCTAATTTGTGCAAGGTTTTTCTCCTGAGGAGAAATGATCATGAAAGTTAAAAACAAAGTGGCATTTTTTAAAGTAAAAGCAATTCGTTTATTTCATCAGCTATCATTTACGCTCCATAACTTTAAGGAAATTGAATTGTTGCTGTTAAAAAAGAATAGCTGTAATTCGTTCCGAATCATGACTTGGCCCTGAGAAGGTTTACTTTGATCAAAACCTCGGATATTTAACCTTTTTAAGTGTCCCAAATCTTTTTGCCTGCAACACCTTATCATGAAAATTTTCATCTTCCTGAGATGTGCAAAGTCAATGCATGCCGCAGGAAGATAAAGTCATAGCCACATTAGGCAAAGTTCTCATACCTCAAATACGAATTGGGGTAAAGTATACATGAAACATTATATTTTATGCTCAGTGGTGGTCAGATTGACTGTTTGGGTATGGTTTCCAAACCCCAATTTTTTGAGATAAGTCGGTAATATCTTTCTTATGTAGCACTAATCTGAGTTATAAACTTGTGGAGAAGTTTTGAGATTTTATTGGCCAGATAAGGAAAATGTATACAGAGGTGTGCAGAATATCAGTATTCGATAGCGGCATTGGTTAAAATTAATAATATTGGTCTAAGGCTATAGGTTTTGTCAAATTTGCCTGTGCTTGAGGTGCCCATCACAGACTTAAATTATGTAGGTCATTAGACTGTGAGCTTTGTATTTTGATAAAACATGTCTCAATTTGTACTTATGGGTATCTAATCGATATCGACCGATATTAGAATTCAAGATAATATATTGGTGATAACAATTCATCACTTATAACAAAAATGAAATCTGAAATATAAGAATGGATAAGTATCTTACTTATAACAGGTGAGTAATCGAAAATAAATTGGAAAAACATTGCTCTGTGTATTATTCTGAAGTAACATGCGTTTTTAAAGTATACGCAGTTATCCTAAGCTTATTTCAAAGCATATGTTAACATTATCATATCTCCCTTTATACCTCTTACATGTATTTTTAGTGACGTTACAAAAATAAGTATTACTTTTTCAATATTTAACAGCTTCATACTTTTCAATTGATAAGTTCAGTGACAGAAAACTTGACACATGAGTAAAAGGAGCCATGCATCGATTAAGACAGGGGGTAGGTTAAATAAAATGGGTGTCACTTCATTTATCATCTCACTCTCTATGATGAGCATAAATCCATACTCACGAGTAGCCTACAAGTGTTGCCAAACGCCGCAAATGTGAGTACGAGAAATGCATCGAATACAAATATCTTTAAATGTAGTAGACTGTTCCACCAACTCGGTATCATCAGTCTCCCTGATGTATTCTTGGTTTTGGATTGCAAATGACTACACTGAAAGTTTACAGATATCACAAACTATCTGCTTTATCAAAATAATATTCTCTTAGCAGGAATACTGTATATTTAAGAAGTTGTCGAAGCATTTCGATCGCAAGTAATCCAGTGCCATTGCTACCTAAACATGCAGACCTCGATGGGACAAAATATTTTTTTATAATTTAGGACGATCCAGCTGTATAATTTGGTGAAATTCTTCCAATAATGGGCGTCATATATATATATATATATATATATATATATATATACATATATATATATCACTACTGTGATTTATCCCTAAGAGCTTTCCTGACCAGTCGTTTATAACAAACCAAGAATTTAACTCTATTGATCAACCCTATCGTGATTATTATTGAAGAGTGGACTTAAGGGACCAATCGTTAACCCTTCAATTTTTTTTAATGTAATCCTTTCTGCACCCACAATGATTTGGTATGATTATATACTTATTTCTACATAAAGCTTCTGATGAGTGAGGACCAGTACAGCCCTTACGAAACAGCTTTTTAAAGCGAACAAGCAGTTTTAAGTTTCTTACATTTGAATGAATATATATACTAATAATATATAAATATATACGTTATATGTGTGTATATTGTATATGAACTGTTGCTGATAAAACGTGGTTCAGAAAAAAACCGAAATCGATTTGGAGGGATTTATTGAAACATAACAAAGCAACTACGAGTTATAAATAACTTACCGCAGACTTCTAGCTGTTTAAGCAAAGAAGACTTGGAAATATGAAAGACTCCGAACATCATTGGCATCTTGAACCAATCCAATTCCAACAATTTCTCTTCTGTTAAACGATGAAGCCCATAGGTCCTGTCAGTATGCTATTTAAGCTGGTATTCTTTCAGAAATGATCTCTCCTGCTTGAAATATGTCATTCCGATGACAAGCTACAGCTCTGTCCAATTTGGAGGCAGTTCTTTCGACTCCAAAAAGTAATCACATCACAGACCTCAAAACGACCATGTACTTTCACCATTTGTCACTACAGAGACTGTCCCGTAAATGATAAAGTTCGGATCGAGTCGAGAAGCATTTCTGTTTCTGATGTGAGGGCAGTATATCAAAATATTATCAACAGACAACAAGAGCAGAACGTCTGGTAGAACATTATGGTTGGACTAATAATATCAAGGGAGTTATAACGTTTTAGTCGTAAGTGAATAGAAAGGATGTTCCGTAATTTTTGACTCAGAAAGGGTTTAGCATTGCGATCAATATCAATAGGATGGACAGCCAATGTAAAGTGGAAAGATATGTTGTGTTCCTTAGCTTGCTGCTCTCTGTCTTACCCGAGCAGTCATCAAAAGTGAAATGTATTTTATAATTTGGGAGAAGTGCGAACTACTTAATATCTACTTTAGAACCTTTAGATTACAATTCGATATACACATAAATATACATATACATACATATAAATATATATATATATATACATATAAATATATTATATGTATTTATATATATATATATATATATTCACCACTCTAGGTGAAACATTCAATACTCTGAAGATCTGTAAAAGCAAATGTTTGTTTTTCTGATATCATAAATTTTGTCATATACTGTGCTGGAGAATTCAGTGAAGTGAAATACAGGGGTCAAGGCTTCCCCCTTATACCCAGTGTTCAAAATTACACATGTTCACGTTCTCCCTCATTGCTGACGTAGGCTTATAAAAGGGCGTGGGGGAGTGAAAGGCGACGACAGCCCTCATCCCACAAAATCGAATTCTTGAGAAAATTTTGCTTTTCAAGGCACTGACATTAATTGACATTATTTCCTAACTTTGGCTTTCAAAGCTTTTTGCAATAACCCAATTGAAAGATATGTATTGAATTGTATAATTACTGACTCGATGGATAATTATCCATCTTCGAATCCAAAATGTTGAATTTCAAATAATAATATTAATCTCCAAACACGTAGTATCACACCTGCATTTTCCATTTTGTTAAATATATTTGGATGAAACAGCCATAACCGTAGAGTACGTGATTCCGAAGGCGATGCAGTCAATTAAAACAATCTCCCAACTGTCATATTGTAACATTGTTTGAGGTAATGCCTCTTCACACTGTATCGATAAGCTGTATGTTATGCAAAAGAAAGCAGTCCGCATTATCTCCAATTCTAATTTCTTAGCTCATACTTCACCACTTTTCTCTCAGTTACGGATTCTCAAAATCCATGATATTTTTAAATATCAGCTTAGTACCTTCATGTACAAGTACTCCAATCAGTTGCTCCCAGACATTTTTCGTACCTGCTTTTCTTTCACCTCTGATGTCCATCCCTATCCCTCAGAAGCAATGCTTTCATTCACATTCCTAAGGCAAATACTATCCTCTTTACTGGTGCTACGCTTTGGAACGGTCTCCCGATTACATTAAAAGTCTGTTTATCAACTAGTAGATTTTTAAGTGCTTTAAGGATTATCTGCTTATCGCAGCCAGGATTAACCTGATAAGATGGTGTTAATATGCTCAGTAGTTTTGTATGAATTGTTTGATGATTTTCTTCTTATTATTCTCTTCTCTCTTCTTAAGTAATCCTTTTTTCCAACTCATTTTTTCTTTTGTACCCCTATGGTATTTGGGGGTCTGTCTGTTCAAGCTTGTAAGCTTTTTCAGACCTCCCCCACATTAAAGTGTTTATGTAAATATTGTATCATAAGTATGTGTATATGACAGTGGAAATCTTTCTCAATACAATATTCTCAATACAATCTCCACTATTAGTAACTCATACATTTCCAAATCTATTCCACGTCTGATAAGTAAAGGTTTAGTAGATGTATTCCACGTGTGACGGACCTCTCGTAAAGAATCCTGTGTGAATTGTAATGTATAAAGGACAACTTCATTTGTAGCCCATGCGTTGGACATGAAATACTGCTTATTTGCAAAAGAGGAGTTTGTATGTTCAATTTGTTTCCGACATCTTCATCCCTTTAGTTTTAATGTGACATTTGTATCATGGAATGAGATTATATTTTGTATGAAAGCTTGCTTTTCAAAAGCAAATTTATTGCGATTGAATCCCATAAATTGAGATTTTCAAAGAGGTAAAACTCACATTAGGAGGGATAGTAGAGTTATAGAAAACTTATACGGCTGTTGTGGGTGCTAAAGAGAGTCTTGTAAATTATTCTTTAAAATATTTCGTGGACATTTCTTTGGGAGTATGTTAGAGGGTAGCGATATAATCTGATGAAATACACGATGTTGGAAATTTACGACACTCGTACAATTTAATAGTGCACTTTGTCAGTGTGAAGTGTGGGGTTATGTGTAACGACCTACAACTATTATTTGGTCTCTTGATGAATGATAGGATACGGAACGAGTTAAATTCTTTTGTAATGACCGAGCGGGTTAATTCACTTCAAGTTATTGCAAGTCTCCCTAAAATAGGGTGCACGCGAAACGCAGAAAGAGACAGACCAGGAAGAGAGGGCGGGAGTGAGGGAGGAAATAAGAAGGAAGGGAAGGAAGGAAAAAATAGTTCTGAATGTCATTTCCCACTACAGGTGAAAACCTGAAACTACTCCAAATTTTAATTACGACCCCGAAGGGACACGAAAAGACATCAGATAGTCATAAAATACTACAACAGACCTTATGCATTGACTTCACGTGACGTCAGTTTAGAGGAAAATAATAAAGCACACGTGCACGAACGGCATTATTTCGTCCTCACGTGAAGCAGATTTACGAGCGTATATGGTTGACAAATCAGCTGTCTGCATTTGTTGGTAAAACTTGCAATGATGTGCGGTTTTCTTTCAAGCGAGGGAGCACTTTCTGCATCTACATTATATGCATCTGATCTATTCAGAGCGGTCTTAACTGGTTTCAAAAATTTTGATACAAAAGGAGGCGTTTCTGTAACCCCCTTGAAGGAGTAATATCTTGGAAGTCTCGAACAGAACTGAATTGAAGAAGAGGTAATCCTATGTTACAAATGCAGATTATTATAACATATACAACAAAACGATACATAGTGTCTTGTGTTGCCTATTCGCCTTAGGGTCTCAGTATTGAAGTTGTGACATTCTTTGTCAGTCTTTGAGGGTAAGTCGTTTTAAATGGCTACATGTCACCCTGCCCCGTTCTCGATTTAGATGTCAAAACGCATAAAATATTAAGTATGAATTTAAAAGTACGACACTTTCGCTTTATTGTGGAGATGAGTCACGTGGCATTAAAGGCTAGTCGAATCGTCGAAACTACTATAGGTGAAGTTATGCAAGCCACCATGCCACTTAATAGCCGTAACAAACTGAAAAAATTAGTAGGAGAGCAAGGAAGTACAGTTGGTTGAACATCTTAACAATAGTTTTTCATCTTGTTGCTACTATGTACAATAGAAATTGCCCCTCCAGTTTGGAAAAGTGATATGGGTCAGAGAGGAGGTTATTATCTCCACGAGGAGTTGCAAACATCCCAAAAGTATGTGCTACTACTTTCAAAAGCATTTCAATGGCCCCGGCAGAAGAAATGTAAGGACAAAGCTTTGTACAATTGGTTGCAACTTCCAATGAGGCAAACTACTTACCCTGGTCAACGCATATCCTGATCCACGGGCAATTTTACTTTGCTGCCCT
>WURT03027870.1:0-15446 GCA_009936505.3 Holothuria glaberrima | reverse complement strand
ATGATATGAACAGGATAACTGTGGTCAACATTGTGACGGGGAGCAGGGGTGTCCCAACGAGTTTTGTCCAAGATTGTAGTCAGTGGCACTATCTAAGCGGAGCGCCAGGATCAGTTGGCGTGGAACGTAGAAAATTTTGGCCAAAAATACCCCCAGATCACTGAAAATGGCCTTTCCAGGTTTTGCAAGGTGATACTATGGCATCTGTAAGAAGTATTTCCTAAAAAAAATAAATTGGCCTATTGTTAAAAGTCTAGAAAAAGGTAAAGTTTTCTGATTTCCGGATTTGCCTGGTTGATTTCATGGGGGGGGGGTATAGTGTAAAGTATCCCCCCATCCAATTTCATGGGGGACATATCCCTCATCCCCCAGGACCTCCGCCCGCGCCCAGCCACACTCTTTTGACTTGAAACCTCAAATAGGGTCGCTGACAGTATTAAATCAGGGAGCTTCTACTTGGTCCAAGTAGCAGCTCCCTGATTAAATGTACGTCATTACACGCACAATCTTCCTTGCGTACAGTCAGAAACCTATCCGTGGGAATCAGAACACTCAATTGGTCTTCTGTTTGCTTCGTGTAAACTCAATACAAATAGGTGTCGTAGGAAGACGTTTGTGGAGTTGCCTCGTCAATGTCATTATATCATATAGGACTACTTGTGTACATTACTATTTCCAAAACCCTAGCAACCTCTCCCACTGTTCCCTTTCCCTGCCAAGTACCACAATCCTCATCAAACTGACGATTACTATCTTTAATTTTATATTATTTCATTTATTTGTTTTTCCACAATAATATTTATAAATGATTAACATCATGGGTTTCAAAAAAAGGGAAAATGATTGCTGTGGAAGGAAGTGGTTTTAAAAACCCTTGTGGGTTTAAAAACAAGAACACTCCCTAAGAAGGAAACAAGAAAGGAACAAATTACAGAAAAACGAAAACCCCTCCCGAACCCACCCATCAAAAACCACCTGCACCCTCCCATCTACGACATTTAGTAAAACTTAGAAAAATGAAAATAATCTTCTTCTTCTTAGGACAGTATAGAGGGTCTTGACCGACAATTCTGGGGCAGCATATCCCAAACAAAAGTTGAGCGATATTAAAGGCCCCGGCCTTTTATGGTCATTTTGATCAACTAAGGCAGGATGGAGATCGTCTGGTATAGAATAGATTGTCTGTGTAGAAGAAAGAAAAATAACTTGGAAGTAAGTTATTCAAACAACAATATGTAAGTATTGCTAAGCTCAGAGTAATGATGTCAGGTAATTTAAGTAAATTCAATGAGGCAAACAAACTATCGGTTGGTTCCGTGATGCAGACCATGTCATGTGTCTAACGGACCTTTTCTGAAGAATTACCAACTTATTGAGTATAGTTTATTCGCACCTGACCAGACACTACAGCAGTATAAGAGCTGAGGTAGAATAAGGTTTAAATATATTAATCTCAGTGCCTTAAAGGCCAGGTAAATTTAAGTTTAGCTAGAATGCTTAAGCCTTTCAAGTCTAAAGTTGCTACATAGCTAATACGATCCCCCACGTAAGCTTGTCATCAATATAAACACCTAAGAATTTTGCTCTCTTCATTCTCTGTAAGGGTACATTATTTCATACTAATATTAAAATCATCAGTTTTACCTACGGAAAACACCATGAAGTTGGTTTTATCTACATTCAGTGACAACTTATTGGAAGCAAACCACTCGATCTTAAGAATGGAAGAGCTCCTTGCATACGAGGAAAGCACAGCCATGATGAAATATTGTTATTGCTCACCGAATTAACGCAAGACAAGTGTGCCATCCGTGAACGGGACTGGAAGTGTGTTGTACTTGACATGTCCTAGACGCTCAAATTACATAATGAACAGACAAAGGTTAGAGAGGCCATAGGCTTAGGGACCACCAGCAAAGTAGTTAAAAAAAAAAAACAAGAAAAGAAGATGAAGTTAAGGAGATAAAGAGAATACGAATTACACAAGAAAGTCAAATAGATATGATAGGATATGATAGGAGCAAGATCACCTATCGTGGTAATGTATTACTCAGATGCGGAAAGCAGAGAGAATACATCTAGGTTTTGGGTGATTGGTTTTCCACACATGCTCACCGAGTATGAGAACATCATTGTTGAGGTATGCCCTCAGAAGACCGTATGTCTATGTTGTGGAACCTTAAAGTTATATATGCAAAGACTGGGCAGACACGATATCACTTTGAGTATTTCTCCAAATCTTCAAGATCCTTTATTTTTATTTTTATTTTGTCTTCATCTTTGACAAAATTAGCGAATGTCTCACCGTTCATTGACCAGGTGTTATCGGTCTTCTTGAGCGGTCTTCAAAGGTTGCTGATTGCAATATGTAAGATCTTCCTATTCCTTTGCGACAATTTTGATCCCTTCAGCTTTCGACGGTTTTGTATTAGTATTAATTTATTCCTCATTTTGTAGCTCATGAATTTTACAATTATAGCACACGACCTTCATTCGGTCGGCCGTCCCACTCTCTACGTACGTTCGAAATCATCTGATTTGCAATCATCCAAAGAAAAATAAGCGTAAGCAATGCGTTTCAAATTATACCTGATGGACACAGGGTTTTTTCAATACATGGTACAGAATGGCGGCAAAAGTAATCCAATTTACGAAAAATTCTCTTGGAGGACCCTCGGTCCACAGCCTCCGGCTTCGCGCCTTCGGTGTTGGCGGTCTAAGGCTTCGTTGGCCATACCCTACGAAAATGCAGCCTCTAATGAAAATTGCTTCCCTGGCGTTTTAGTGACGCCCCTGGTCATGTCTTTGTTATAACTATACCAACATTTCATTTATTCGGAAAGTATTACAAACATATCTGGGGAAAGTAAGAGAATCTTTTATGAAATGTATCACATTACAAAAATAGACTACAATAAAATGTCTAAAATAATGAGGATTGGCTCGGCGCGTTTCGCAAGCATCATCTTTAAATACTGTTTCGTGGTTACTTTCTGTAGACCATCTTGTGTGTTCCATATCTTCGCACAAACACTTCCATTATTATTGTAACCACCCGAAGGCCAAACCCTCTTCATCATAAAAATGACCTGTTATTCTGAGTAAGGCTATTATTAAAATGGTCAAAATGTGTTTTTTGTGATCTGTTTAGTGCACATTCGACGATCCTTAAGATAGCCAAATTCCGATGCAAGTTGCCACAGTGTCTGCCAATTGCGAAACCAGCTCGGGCCCTTCGAGTCCAAGCCTGCAGCTCTGACTCCATCGGTTCCAAGACTTGATTCCGAGTGTTTTCTATTGGAAAATATTTAGCATATCATACATATGGTTTTCTACTGTTTTACATAAGCATCGTTTATACGTGTCATTGTCATGAGTCAGGTTCACAACCTGTTCTACCCAGCAATCGGTTGATTGTGAAGTTGCAGCATTCGTTCGTACAGAACCTACCATTCCAGGCCAAAGAAGAGTCCAGTAATACGGACTCGAGTCCGGAACTGAGTCCGAGTTTAGACTCGGGTGGGGGGGGGGGGTTAGCCTGTACGGCCCTGATAAAATAAGTTCCAAGCTTCAGTTACCGTGAGTTTATTCGATTTCATGTACTGAATTTTGCATCGGAAGGAATCGGAAGTAGGTTATATTGAGGCTATACTGCTATAATACACGTTTCAGAATATCCATAACTCCATACACTGTAATAACATTAAATCTGGCTTTCTTGAAGAGAAGAATATTGAGACTGTCAAATGGAGTTTAGGTTTTAGTGTTAAGATCCTAATTCATCCAGGCAGAAAGACATTAGTAAAGAAAAGGCTCAAGTTTGAACGGTAACTCTCCTTCACGGTTCCTATGGGCAATTGTATCCGTATGTTCAGTTGGCATGATGATGCAACCGGGAACCCCTAACCCTAACCTATTCAATTAAGTAAGTCCAGAAGTTTTGATTTGTACTTTTTACCAGTAAGTGACAGAACCTTCATGAGCAGGGGAGGGAAGAATCTGAAATGAAGTTTTGACGTAGGCCCTATGGGCCTGTTTGCAAAGAAAGTCAGTGTAAGGGTCCAACAGACCTATGGTCTCACCCAGTCTCAACATTAGCATTGCTGCATTATTTCAACACAAAGTGACACTTTTCTCAGTTTTATTATAAGGAAACGTAACTTGACCCCACTTTCCATCGTTGTCATTAAAAATTTATACTTTAAAATCACAGCTCAAGGTATTAAATTATTTATGCTCCTGTGGAGAACTGACTTTTATAACGGAGTAACATTGATTTCCTTTAACATCGAGTAATCTCTCTTAAAATAGTGCGATCGGATTATGATTTCCACATTCAAAGTCGCACTGTCATAATTAGAAAACTTTTGATTGCAACCAAAGCTTGCTTGACCAATACTTTTAATAAGCTTTGATACAGTATATGGTGATGATTCGTTGGCTCATGTTTCTCATCAATAGCCCCTGCCTTCATCACATGTGAAGCCTCAGTCAGGATCATGGTCGCTCTGTGTGTAACACCTGAGACCATCTGGCACAAAGAAAGATGTGAATCTCCTTTCAAGCAGTTCCTAGACCACACTATCTGAATCCTCCCACTCCCTTCGAACGAGATACCGTAAGTTAAATTGAAGAAATTGGCGAGGGGAAAGTCGTGCATTTTGGACCGGTTGACTACCATCATTTCGAGCAGTTACAAAATGAATGGCAGCATCCCACTTTAACAAATGAAAGAGTTTCAATTGGATAACATACGTTTGCTCCGGTGCATGTAACCTTATTTTTCAATTTTTCCTAGATGATATATTTTGATGTTTTTTTTTGGACGTGTAAATTTTGCTTCAGTTTTGACGACTTGCTTGAGAGGGTGTTGTTTGAACAATTATTTCGTAAGCTTTCTTATTCAACCTCACTGTGATATCAGTAAATTGAAGAGCCTACTCCCAGTGTAGCCTCATATGCTATATAAAATGCAGTAGCACAGAGTAACTTGAACCACGGTTTCAGTATGTGTAGTATGTACGGTGTGGTTCAAATTACACATGAGGAGTGGTCCATATTACACTCGTACATACTTCAAGGAGGTTCATGTTACACATGATGATCATGGAAAGCGATCTGTCTTTGAAAGTGCATGGGGCGTGGGATATGGTCAGTGGTGCTATCTAAGCGGAGCGCCACTATCAGTTGGCGCATCGTACAAAGAAAATGTTGGCAGTTTTGCCCTGCGAAATATATCTATTTTTGCTCTGCTATAGTCGTATTTTTGCGAGTTGAGGGGGAGTGGGGATCCCCAAAATCCCCTTGAGTTACGCCCCTGGCTGTTGTATATTGTATGAACTGGTACAATCTTCACCTTGAAAGCTTTTATTATATCCGGTAGCCCACCCATTTAGAGTTAACCTCTTCTATTTATGTGTATGGCTTGTGTGTGCCGCTTTCGACCCACTGAACACATTGCGTTTCTTTGATCTATTGAGGGCAGCATCTGGCAAAGCCGGGTTTGACATGTAAAGTATAGTCTAAGTGGAGGGTTAGCCCCGATTTTTTTTTTATTTTACTTCAAAGCGCTAAGATGCAAAGTGATGACACAAATTTGCAAACTGTTGAAATAATAAGAACGAGCTAGGATGAGCCCAAGGTTTGGAGATTCACCGGGAAGATTTGAAACAAAGGCTTTGTCGGGTTCTGAGGGCCCTGGAAGCTTCGGTACTTTCATTGGCTGTAAACAGAAAAAGTTACCGGCAGTAGCGTAGCCAGGGTTAGCCAGGATTATTTTGGTAGGGGCGCTTGGGCTTGACCATTTCATGGGAGGGTGCCTTGTTACTATCTAAGCTGAGCGCCACCATCAGTTGGCGCGCAACGTACCAGAAAATTTTAGCTAAAAAGGCCTCCGAGATCGCCGGAAATGACACTTCCCAGACCTTGCGAGTTGCGCCAACGTTTTCTAAATACCTTTATCGTGAGAACTCATGTCTCAATCGATATGGTCATGACACAGTTAATTGAAATAGACCAGAATGCAAAAATGCATTCGAGGTTTCGATGATGCATGTATGTTTTATTCCCAATAATGCCATGTTATCCCATTTCTTTCAGTCACTGGTAAAATGCTATATTAAGGTGTTGGAAAAATCCAGTTTTGGTGTTCATATTTGTTCTTGGGAATTCTTGGGAAATTTGGGGTTTTGACCTTTGCAGACACCAGATGACGATCTTGTAATTCTTGAAAATTTTTGCTTTTTGACCTATGGTGACCGGAGATGAAGGTCTTGGGAATTCTTCGAAAATTTTGCTTTTTGACTTGTGGTGACCTCAGGTTAAGATTTTGGGAACTCTTGGGAAATACTCCTTTTTGACCTTTGGTGACCCCAGATAAAGTCTTGGTTTTCAGAGTTTGACCCCTGGTGACCTTTGACATCCACCAAAACTAATAGGGTACTCAGTCTCACTATAACACATCTGAATACTGAAAAATAAAAACAAGCTTCTTACATCAAGATAAGGTGTTAACAAGGTTCTCAGAGTTTGACCCCGGTGACCCCAAATGACCTTTGACCTCCACCAAACCTAATGAGGATTCTCTCTCTTACCAAAACGTATTAACATACTAAGTATGAAATCAATCCAAGCTTCCTACCTTGAGATATCATGTTAACATTGTTTTCAGAGTTTGACTCCTGGTGACCCCAGATAAACTTTGACCCCCACCAAAAACACTAGTGTTCTTTCTCTTACCGTAACACGTCTACATGCTAATTACGAAATCAATCCTAGCTTCCTACCTCGAGATATCGTTTGAACAAGGTTTTTGGAGTTTGACATCCGGTGACCCCAGATGACCTTTGACCCTGGCAAAAAACAATAGGATTTTTTCTCTCACCATAACACATCTACATACTAAATATGAAATCAATCCAAGCTTCCTACCTTGAGATATCGTGTTAACAAGGCTTTCGGACTCTGACTCCCAGTGACCCCAGATGACCTTTGACCCCCGCCAAAAACAATAGTGTTCTTCCTCTCACCATAACACATCCACATACTGAGGACCTAAACAATGGTGCGTGTGTGTATGTGTGTTTGTGACACTTTGCTCGTTAACACGATATCTCAAGAAGGGAAACTCTGACAGTTCTCAAACCTAGTACATATATGCCCCCATATTGAGAGGAAGAACCCTGTTGTTTTTAGTGGGAGTAAAAGGTCATCTGGGGTCACCAGAGGTCAAACTCCAAAAACCTTGTTAACACGATATCTCAAGTTAGGAAGCTTGGATTGATTTCATACTAAGTTTGAGAACTGTCAGAGTTTCCCTTCTTGAGATATCGTGTTAACGAGCAAAGTGTCACAAACACACACATACACACACCATTGTTTACGTCCTCAGTCTGAACGCCAAACAATCTCATACACACATACATACACACACGCCATCATGAATGCATGAATGCATAGGTTTCTCTTATTGTCGAAACCAAAAAAAAAAAAGAAAAAAAAAAAACAGTCTGGTAAGTGACTTTGAAAGATGTTAACTTTTTTGTGAGTTTGTCGCTGGCATTGACACTTTTCCGCAAATCTGCACAGTGACGTCGCGCAGAGGTTGATGATTGGTAGGCACTATAGATGATGATGCTGTAAGTCCTCCCCCGATACACCCAGATAGCCGGTATTAAATATGCATAAATGTGTATATTCGCATCGGAAGTAGTTTGAACCGGGAGCGAATCCTTGATTCGTCACCTTGTGCAGATGATGTATTGGGGGAGGGGTTTCAGGGGAGAAATTTTTGTTATTTTAAGATGCCTTAGACGCAAAAAGGTGCTATCTTTAATAAATTTTCGAACCGATCATATGTTGGAAAACATTTGTAATTACTTGACTTTGTTCTTTTGATTGACTGTAAAGGAAGGTGTGTTGTCTAAGTGGAGGGGTAGCTCCTCCCCTGAAAAAAAAATTGTTAAGGTAAGGTAACTTAGATGCAAAAAGTCAAATCCTTATCACTGTAAACACAAATTCGTCAAAATGGTGTCTGAATCGACTAATTACGTTAGTCACAACATTTGCCTAATTTCTGACTAATTTTACGACAGTGGACTAACAATTGTTGGTCAAAAATTAGTCAACGAGGCTAAAAATTGGTCAGAAACTAAGTCAATTGGTCAAAAATTAGTCAACTGTTATTGACTAACGTGATTAGTCGATTCAGACACCATTTTGACGAATTTGTGTTTACAGTGAATTCAATTAATTGGCCCATGCTTAGAAATAATCATTTTTTGTGATGTTTTGGCGGTGGCATGGTATTCGTAAAAAATGTGTAACGACAAATAGTACATGCTACGAATATTACTGTGTACGATACTTGTGCTTTTATACTGTTCTAAGATTCTCTACTGACGCTAGGTCCCTGCAGAGGTCGAAGATGTACTTTTATCGTAAAAGGGATTTGGTTACAATAAATTCATTATTGCCTCAATAATGGTTATAAGATATGGAGTGTGTAAGGTGACAAATAAATGCGCGCGAAGCGCGTCGAAATTTTGCATTGAAAATCAGTTGGGCTCGGTTTTCTTCCCGAAAATATGAGATGGATTAGGTCGAATTAGCTGCACCAAAGATAATAATTTGAGTGAGGCAAGAGGTGAAAAGGTATAGCAGACTTTTTTCATTAGCCTGAATTCCAGTGGGGGCGACGGGGGCGACGCTTTCATGGGGGGGGGGGCGCACGCCCACAAGCCCTCCGTAGCTGCGCGCCTGATTATCGGTGCCGACTTTTAAAAAATTCAGTGTTCTTATTTCCTTTCAAGTGTGCGCAACATATGGGGCTAGTTCTACCCCCCGGACCGTTTTGCATTTTTACGATCATCTTTTCGGATTGTGTTGCTGTAAAGGACAATAACGTTCCATGAAAGTTAGGCCTAGTGATTAGTTTAGTGGTCGGGAAGCTACTTGGGGCGAAGTATCAAGGAGCTTATACCACATAATTGCACAAGCCTGTTCACTGTTGTTATCTCCATGACCGTAGAGACAACTGTAAGGGAAAAGGCAGCCCCCAAATCTATTTTCAATAATTTGCTAAATCTTACAAATCTCCTCTTATTTCTCTCACAAGTATTTTCATAATGTTCCTGTGTAAAATCATTGAATATTGAGGTTAAACCAATGAGTTATTCTGCATAAATTTAGGAAACAAGTATCAAAAATATTGTCACATGATTGATAGGAGCCATTCCTGAACTAGTGTGCCGGGGTACACTACTTCAAATTGGGGAGGATGGGGGGGGGATGACTGCATTTTCCCGTTAAGTTTAATTTTGGTCTAATAAGAAATTCATTCTTACAGAAACGGAAAATGTGCTTCGAGGGCTACAAAAGAGGGAGCAGCGGGCTGTAGATTGCATACTCCTGCAGTGTGTGATAAATTTGAACACACGCTAGCTAGCAACAGTGAACCACGTACTGGTTCCCTGCCACACTTGTACATTGCGGCGCAACATACAATGTATCCACAACTCAGTATGACCTTCGATAGCTCAAGAACCCTCCGCTGTGCGCCCTCACTTTCCTATCTTATTATCGGTTTTCTACCTGTCAAACGAAGAAAGAAAATTCGAGAAAGTGTTCTTGTTCCCACATATTGTGATTTGCCTCGGTGAAATGCTCACCCGCACCCTCTCAATGTGTGACAGTTGGCAGAACTAAATTGCCTAGTTTCTAAGTTCCCCCTTCACACTCTTCGTAGACAATCTCCTTTTTTATTTTTTCGGTTTCCTCTTCTTTTCGTGTTTCTCTTATTTTATTTTCTCTTTTTTCTGCCTCTACTTCAGGCTCCATTGAGTCCTTCTTTTTATGTTTGCAGTGCGAACTTAACTTTGCCTGTGCATAGACATATTTTAGAAGCTCATTACAGAGCCGCTCTTTCATGCAAGTGGGGGAGGGGGGGGGGATGGGCGGCGATCCGTCGTTGAAAGTGGTGGGGGAATAGTCGAGTCAGTGGTATTATCTAAACGGAGCGTCATCATCGCGGGTTGGCCCGGAGCATGCAAAGAAATTTTGGCCAAAAATACCCCCGAGATCACTGAAAATGGCCCTTTTCAGGCTTTGCAACGTGATAATATGAGTCTATTTTTAGAGGAAATGGATTTATGTTAAACTTTAAAGCGTGAATTCTTGTAACCTTTTAATTTTTCTGTTCTATCAACAAGATATCTTAATAACTTAATTTTTTTTACATGGTTTCCGAATCTGCCTGGTTGTTTTAAGGACAGAGGTAGATATAGTGCACAGTATTCCTCCATCTAATTCCATGGAGATATATATCCCTCCATCCCCGCCAGGATCGCCGCCATGATGGTGGGGAAAGAGGGTAGCTACCCTAACAGGAGGGTTGAAGTGCAGCTGGCGAAGCCTTCGGAAGTCCTGGCTATCTCAAAGTTGAGGGCATTGGAATAAACATTTCAACTGCCCTCAAATGTCAACATGGTGGTCGCTCGGCAGGCACCAAACCCGGAACTTACTTGAACATTTATTAATTAAACTATCGGCTGTTTATTGACAAAGGGTAGAAAGAGTAATAGAAGAGGGAGCTGATCCTGTTCGAGCAATCTGATACGATATCCCAGTAATCATGTCATTCATAAATTATGGGTGCGCTCTTATGATAAATTATTAAAAAAATTTAATACAGCTTTGCACAGAAAGGCAGCTTAGTGTGATGTAGCTCGAGGAGCGCACGTTTTCTTTCACCGGTCTATCTCTATAACATCAAGGGGCGGCTGTCCCAGAGCCGCTATGCAGGCTAAATGTGATTCGCTTGTTCACGATTAAATGAAGGGAAGCTCCCTTCTCTCTGGGTGTGGTCACAGGAATTAAAAGATGTTTCAAATGTCCTCACGTCTTACTTATATGTTAAAAAGATAAACTAACATGGTGTTAATTTTTGAGCATAGGTTTGGCTAATAAGCTTAGGGCCTATATGGCCATTTGGAAGAGGTTTTCAATTTCGTGCAACACCAAGATAGGGCAAATGGGTTTACTGGGTCATGGCGACATAACCTTCAACCTTTTTTTACACTTGAGTACATTTTCTCGCTAATTAATAACACATGTCATATGAAGGTGTTTTTTAATTGGAGCCACACACTCTGTCAGATAAGTTACCGAGGCCAAGACCGTCGAGAATTTGATTATTGGAACACGTTCCTTTTATAAAGGTCAACAGATGAAAAAGGGGATGTTCCCTCTTATGAAAGTGTGGGATGTTGTATCCTTTGGCACCCTCACTTTTTATGGCGGTTTACAATGCATCAGCCGATTCAATGATATTAGACTCGAAAATGGTGGAATCAACCATTTAATAAGTCAAAATCATGGTAAAATGCCATATATTAAACACAGGTCATTTAGCATCCAAATGTTTCTGGGGCCTTTAGGTGGGAACCAGATCTCTCATTGCTATGGCTTTGTAATTTATGCTTGAATTAGTTCTGGTCAATGTCATGTCTCCCTCTCATGCTTGAAAAGCTTTTGGACCCTTGGTTATTACTTAAACTTACTTCTGGTGAAAAATGGAATTCTTCATTTAGCATGGCAGGATTCTACCTGTAGGCCAAAAGCCTGTAGTAGGATATTGGATTTTGACTGAGTATAATTTGGGAATTTAGCAAGACTTCTATCAATGTTTTGTTTTAAAAGTTATTTCCTGATCTCCATGCTCAATAACAGATTTTGACAAGTCCTTGATTAATACATCTGAGGAAACTCACACTAACTGTTTAAAGGGATTGCACTGCTTTCTCATTTTTCTTCATGACTGTGAATTAATGAGATTGGTTCCATGGTGTAACACAGAAGAGTAAACCAACAAAAGAAAAGAACTGAACAGTGGAAACAAGTCTTGTAAAATGTAGACTTTTATTCCATTTAACCTTGGAAAGTTTTACATATTTTTACTCTATGTCAATAATAAATTTATTGTAATTTTGCTTTATCTTGCACTTTTTATGTCAAAAAGAAGTTAAGAACATTAATGTACATTACATATTAACTGGAAAAGAGTTTCCAATTACAAAATAATAGTAAAATGGACGATTTTAAATAGTACACAGTTACAATGGGGCTTTAATGTGATGTACACATATAACCCGTTATTACAGTCACATCAAGGATCAGAATCACCTTCATTGCCACCCCCATTAAGATGTGCCAAATAAAAAAAAAAAAATAAATAAATAAAAAAAACCTTTTGTGTACAAAGTATCAAGAAAATATGTTTTTGAGATGAAGCATGTCAGCCGGTGGGATGTGAAGAGAAAGTCAAAAACCAAGCTTAGAGTGTCAAAGAATATAAACATATCAATGAAGGTAGAGATGATGACAAACTGTGAGGAAACTCAGAAATATTATGACAATTCTTTTAATTTTTTCGATGAAATATCATAAATAAAATGCAAAATCACCACTTCCACCAAACTCTCTACTGCAATAATGTTTGTTGCTATGCTTGGAGTGCACCCTCTGTTGATCACAGCAGATTGAGTATGAAAAGTAAATTTTATAGGGAAGTAATATTTAATGGCAACCTTCTTCACATTGTCACTGTCCAAACAGCCCCACTCTTCATTTTGATTTACTTTTAAGTTCATTTTTGTCACATGCTTTTGACAAATCTGATGTCATTTCACAATACCCCACATTCTGTGGGTTTCTTCCCCCTGTGGTTCTCACCTGGCTATTACCCCAGGTCCTACCAGCATTACCAGTGATGTGTAAACCTGAACCTTGCAAGGGTGTTTACAGCACTCACATGGCACAACCACTAAATTAACAGAAGCTATTGACCACACACTGGATATTGGGAGCATTCACTTCCAGAGCTAATTATATTGTGCACTTCTCTTCTTCTTACAGCCCAAGTCCAAATCCCAATTATGAACCTGTCTCAAAATATCACAAATACTCAATAAACATTTTGCTTGTCATCAATATTGCAGACTTGACACTTCTAGCACAAAATACTCCACTCCCATGTCTTGCCCAGCTCTTTCCCCACATACTCAGCCACGCCCATGTCTTTCCCAGGTCTTTTCCCACATACTCAGCCACACCCATATCTTTCCCAGCTCCTTCCCCACATACTCAGCATCTGTGTGTTTGATGTGCACATTATAGCACAACATGATCCAGCAATTACACTGACTACAATCTCTGCACCCAGCAGTACTACTCTTAGACAACAGATTATGGAAGTAAAACCTGCAGACTCCCTGCATTCAAGAAATAAAAAAATTCTACTGTATGAAAACATGATCAATTTTCACAACTATGAACAAACTCACTTCATAGATTAGAACAGTCAGTTAGCTGTGTAAGAAGTGCATAGAATTAGATTGCAAAAAATAATTTCATCAGAGGCAGGAGATACTTATCAAGAGATAAAATTGACAGTTGAAATAGTTATGCCAACATTCTTAAAATTATCCTTCAAATACTATAGCTTCATAGGATTTCAAATAGCTTCCTATTGTGCAATAGCACAAAACATTAAGACTTCCACCACATCACATGCCCCCACCCTACAAAAACATACTGGCCGTTTGTGAGGTTTTTCCCTCAGTGATCCCTAGTGAGTCTCCAGAGGAAAGAAGAGAAAATCAGAGGTATTTGGAGAAAACTTGAATATAATTGTTATGTTTTGTAATGCAAAATGAAGTAAAACATGACAAAATGTCTTAAAAAGTGTGGTTTTATTGTCCCAATGCAACTGCTTCCATCATTTATCTTACTACACCAAGTCTCCTGCTTTATCAATCTGAAAAGCCATTATTCTGAGTTTGGATGTATAATTAAAAAATTATCTGTTAAAGCTCATGGTCAAATTTGATTTTGTTCTGTCCACTTATTGCACTTTCATACATTTGAATGTGGTTATGCTTTATCCTATTGTAATTTTGTAATCACCCCAGGTAAATATAATGTGATGAAAAGAAAGTTCAGTTACCAATGTTTAAGTTATCAAGAATATTCTGACGGGTGTGAGATTGTAGAAGAAATTGGGGAAAGTAAAAATATTGTCAACTCTCTACTATCAAAGGGAAACCAAACAAATGCAGATATAATTTTTGTACATACAGCACCTTTGGCTGATAATTTACATGTTACTCCGTGAAGTATATCAAATTTGTTTGGATATTGTAGTTAGTGTCTTCATTATTCTATTGATTTATTGTTCATCACTGTATATCAGGTACTGTGAACATTACTTCTTTCAAATAGACCTAAAACAATCCATTCAGGCAGGTGCACATGTGGGAGGAGAATGTAAATCATACAATTCTAAGAAGCCAGTAAATCACATACAGGTTCTTCTATATTTTTGCATAAGGGGAACCCAAACCCAGCCATAGATGCAACTTAAGTGCTTTTACAGGTATGTATTTCCCTGGGATGCTAGTGGTGAATCGATCTACAGTTTGTAGCATTTTACAATGAAAACATGAAATGGTTTAAACTTAGGTAGCATCATCCCAAAGGTTTTCCCTGATTAGCATCAATAACTGACCTAAATGTCACAGCTCATTTAGCCAGGTAGTGAGAAATTTTTTTGGGTAGAAATATAATCCTAAATGGTACCTTAGGGAGACAATTTCCTTTGTTACTTTAGAGCAGAGGCTATTTGGGAGACATTCCATCCCTCCTAAATGTTTTAGGTAATATTTCTAGACAGTTTTTATTGTCGGAAATTTTTTTTGAATGTTCTTTCGACTCTAAATATCAAATTTTGATAGTTTCAGGGTTGAGGGTTAGTAATTAGGTTAGAAATTAGTGTGTAAGTCAATGGAAATGTCTCCCAAATATGCACTTTAAAGTAATATGTATCTTTCAAGATGATTTTCCTCCATGCACTTCAAGAATTGCAGCAGCTAGTTCAGTGACACCTGAAATCAGCTTGTCCTTCTCACAATAACTGAAGGAGATCCGAATGAAGTTGGTCAACCTCCCTTCATTCTTTGTGAAGCTATAAATTAATATAGAAAAAAGAATATCACAAAAATAACTTATGCATATTATAAATAAATATTACATCAATGGTACTGTATTTAAAACTGCTATCACTTACACAACCTACCTTGAACTGTTTCAATTGACTGCCCTCTAAATCTATAATGACACACCTCCCAGTAAAATAATCTCACCCCAGTGCATGCCATTGGGCATGTCCAGAAACTATAACTTTTGGTTTGAATAAGAATATTACTCCCAAGCACATAACAAGCAGCTGCAACAACCTGATTACTGCAAGGTTAACTCATTGTAGCAGCAAAATACAGTTCCTATATGACTGGAGACCAAAAATTGTACATACTCCAGGCCTTTACGTTTGGAAAATGAAGGCGAGTAAAAAATGACTCGCCTAGATTGAGTGAGGCGAGCTATTTTGTTAA
>WURT03027849.1:0-15446 GCA_009936505.3 Holothuria glaberrima | reverse complement strand
TAACTTTTTGGAAGTCTGTGGTGGTTCTGATGTAAGGGTGTTGGATGACAATAAATGCACCTGTAGATTGAAGCAAAAGAAACAATAGCATGAGAGGGTACAATTAAATAACAAAGTAGCCAACTGTGACAGAGATATGAATAACAAAATACAAACTGATATTGTAATTGTATGAGCATTGGAAACTATGATGGGTAATAACTTGTATTATAACAGCCTGTACCCTTTGCAGCAGCTTAACCAGACTTTTTCATCAGTGAAGGTGATGAGAAGGGGGTGGGGCATAGGGTGCCAAAATTATGAGTAGGAGTGGGGTGGGAAGTATGTTAACTTCTATGTACCCAAGCAAAATGTCCCCTACTTGAAAAGAATCAACGGAAAGGCAAAAGCCGCTACACTTGGTTCCATATCTTAGCAATAAAATGTCTGTACTGAATAGGCCGTGACAAGAACTCCCCATTTTTCTGGAAGGTGGATAAACTTCCCATATGCCTTTCTCACTAATGGGTACAGATAAGAGACAGTGTAGGTCCTAAGGTGTTTTTGTTCACTCAGATCAATGATCAATTACCAAGGGTGATGAGCCCCACATGAATTAAAAGTTGTCCTCCCTATTTACCTACCCAGTCTTTCTGCTCTGGAGAGGAGTGACAATCCAGCCCCATTTTTCTGTGTAGTATTTATAACACAGACAGCAGCATTCTACCTGTTTTTAGTCTGCTACTCATAAACTGGCATAGAGCTAGAATGCAGGGACTGCTTCTAATAGTAGAAGAAGTTATTGTGTCTTATTGCCGGCTCTTACCCACCTGAATTTGGGCAGCCAGGCCCCCAGCAAGTAAGGTACTACCCTCACTGGGTACACAGGGTTGTGGGTGAAAGCCAACAAGCAGATCATTCACTGGGCGGCACCTTCTCTGGCCTAATGCTCCAGAGAAGGAATGTTAGGACACTGACACCAGGATAAACAGACAACTTGCAAGTGATGAATGATGCCTGCAAGCTGGACCGCTTGCAATGAGCTGGCCCCTTGAAACCCATGTAGTCTTTTTTTTGGGGGGGAAGGGGTCAGTTAACACTGAGGGACTACACAATATGAACCTGTGAAGAATTATACAGACTGAACTGAATTTCCTTTTTAGTAGCTATCTCACAGGTAGGCACATTCAGTTCTGTATCCTACCTAACAATTACTCCTTGAAACTGCTGAAATGTCCCACTGATTTCTCTTTGCTGATATCGCAGCAGTCTCTAGCAACTCAGAATATAATCTTCTGGAGCTGATGAGCCTCTTCAAACAATGTTTGTCAATACCATACCATCTATGGGTCAAAGTGTGCCTCTTCACTCATCATCAAAATTTTGGACTACAAACTTGACACTTAACACTGAGCTAAACAAGCATATCAGAAAGGATGCTACCACCACGTCTAGCCTGACAAAGAAGTAGGGGCTAATATTAGTAGACTGTTGGAGAACACTAAGATCTAGGTCTACTTGAACATGTGTTGTAAGCTCCTTGTTTGGTAGAAAATTCCTGGATGCTCCATGAACATACGTACTGACTTTATCACAAACTAGGCATTTGCTGACACGCTACAGGGAAAAACAAAACATCCTACACAGAGAGGGCTACAACTAAAGAATGTACACTCTGCAGAAGCACAACTGCATGTGCTGGCATGGCCATGTAGTTAGTTAGCTAGATGAAGTTTTACGGCCCAGTTTCTAACCAATTGGTTTAAGTCGAGCCGGCCACTGCCTTTTTTCCCAGTTGTGGCTCACTGGCTTGTTTTCCCTACTCCACTGCTTATGCTGAGCACCAAGCACAATGGCAGTAGGTTCCATTTTTTAAGTCTTCGGTATGGCCCTGCCAGGATTCAAACCCTAGACCTTCCGGCTGCAAGTCCGATGCTCTAACCACTTGGCCATGCAGTCGGTTCCTCTCAATATGAGACACCCATATGCCAAGTATGAGAACTGTCAAAGTTTCCCTGCTTGAGATATCGTGTTAACAAACTAAGTGTCACAAACACACACACTCATACATGCACATGCCATCATGATTGCATAGGCTTCTCTTTCATCAAAACCAAAAAGGGGAATGCTCCCCTTTTTGGTTTAAGTTTCCCTTGCAAAGACTATGTCCATACCCTTGCAGGTATCTAGGCAGTCCTGTTTGGTCAGGAAGTGGTTGTCATTGTCTTCACATCCTCCAAATTGGAATTGGTGACATTCATCTTTGGTTATGTTGTAATAATACCTCTCTTCATAACTCGTACATGGTCCAACTTTCATGGGCTGCTCACATTTATCTGTAAACAAGAAAATACAGGACGGTCAGGGCAAATTTTGATAATGATAATAATGATGACACAGTTTATCTCCATCCACTTGAAGCACACGAAACATTCTGTAACAGACAGACAGTGGTAAATATAATATACACATTTACATTAAACAAATTTTAGGTTTGTCTTGAACTTATTCGAAATATGATGGAAAAGGAGAAAACTGTTCAAGTAAAATACTTATAAATTGTTTTCCCCTACATAATTTATTTACACGATGAATTGAAAAGAGGGTTTGATGACAAACTTTGCAAATCAATATAAACTATAGAAAAAAGGAGGAAAGAAAAAAAAAATTTGCAAAAGGAGGTTTAGGAAAGAGAAAAAGTCAGTAATAAAGCAAAAAGATAGATCAGGCTAGTACACTCATTCAGAATTTTCTACATAACCAAAAAAGGAGACATACGTTAATCTTGACAATTTTGTGATGACAATAGCTTCTGCTTATACCTTGTTTTGAAAAGGGAAAGGGTTTTACATTGTTTAATACTGTCATCAAGTGAATTCCATAGTTTGACTACTGAGGTAGAAATTTCATATCAACACACTACCTGACAGTTAAACTGAGTCAAAGGTAGTATCAAAAATCAAATGGTTGTGATGTCACAACATTCCTTATATATTTCCAAAACCATGATGTCTTTTTTAAATTGGTCTTATTATTTCTGAAGATGTTAAAAACAGAGTTTAAGCTTACTTTAAACTAAAAAGTTTCTAAACTTTAAAAAATGTAGGTTACAAAACTTGCAAACTAAACCCCAACAGTCCAAATTCAATCCTCATACTGTTGGACACTTGAGGGCAGGGATATAAAATGCTACAGTTTAAATACTCAATTTAAAATGGTGGAGAGCACCATAACTTGTGATGTTACTATTATACTATTTGAATTAGTCTGTCTTTTTCCTTGTTTCTCCCAATTACACTGCACATGTTCCCATAATGTGATAATTGTCCTATTGCTATAGAAAGACTTGGCCATAAACGCCCTCACATTACAAAATTGTAAGGAAAAAAAAGAAAAAAAAAAAAAAAAAAAAGAAAAAAAAAGTAATAGTTACTGGAGTCTTTTAGAAGGATACTCAGTATGTAAATCTGCCAAATAACACTCTATTTTGAGGAAATAAAACATAATTTGTGAGACATGAACATAATTGTAGATTATAAAATGTCAAGTATTGTAGAAGTAAATAACAAATTCCTTTGAACTCATGATGATAGTGTACTCACGGACAGGGGTTGGTGTTGGGGGTTTTTCAGGGTCAGGTACATATAAATCTTCATTGCAGTAATCTGTGTGGTTGCAACAAGCTGCTGTAAAAGAACCTCTTATTGTTGAACACGAGATAAGGTGGTCACCAATTCCATAGACATGATTTTCACACTTGAGGACCAGATAAGGCTTGCCATTTTCTATAACTTTGGTAGCTAGGCAGTATGCATTTGGTGCTTTTAACTCGCAAGTACTGTCCATCTTTTGAATGCAGAGATCACTATTACATCTACATTTTCTCCCTTCAAAGAAACAAAAGAATAGACAGAAACACATGATACAGGCATGAACATGTTTTCTGAAGCAACTGTGCAATGAAGCTAACAAATTCAATCCTTGAACTTTTTTGTGAAAAATCATTTTGCTGCAATAATATTTGTCTCATACAGTCTCAATATAAAAAGGGCAATCTGAATAGTCTGCATGTATGAAAATAAAACATGAACATTATCAAAGCATACTGTACATCACAAATTATCAAAAATAGCATAAAGAAGATAGGCTACTTTTGATAAAGACTCTAATTACCTTGAAAGTATTGGACAAAGAACTTTCAGGTTAGCATGTGAGGCATCAGGCACCAAATCAAATGTCAACCCATCCCATCCCATTTTTTACAGTATGTGATGTAAGTTACTTTTCTTGAGAAGAGGTTTGACAATAGCCAGTTTCAAGTCAGAGTGAAATTCACCAGTAGACTAAGATGTGTTAATGACTTTGCAGAAAACAGGTGAGACGAATATAGCACTGGTAAAATTAGACACATTGTCATGTGACGACTTCTTCAAACTCATCACAATATATATATATCAAGTCAATGAGCCTCTTTAAGCACCTTTAGATGACAATGGGTTCATTGGTTCCCATAAACATTTTTGAGGAAACCTCTTACCCTTTTTCCCCTGGACTTCAGTCAATCTGTGCAAGCCTGCACACTCTGTTCATGTATCGATAACGCATGGAAAGATCATGGATGGTGTGAATTGGCCAAGAGGATACATTGAAATATTGCGGGCTTTCAGATATTTTTGTTTTACCGTTCGTCTGTGAGTGATTTGGGCTAAGATAATGGTACAAAGTGAATATTGCTCAATTACCAAGACATCTAGCTTTGCACCAAAACTAATGGGAAAATCCTAAAGTAGCCCTGAAATCACATTTACGGGGGCGATTTTTTTTTTTTTTAAGTAGCACCTGAAATTGAAAAAAGAGTTCAAGCCCTGTTGGGAAGTGCTTGGTTTTCTCTGAGAAGCAGAATGAGACATTGCAGATCTGGCCTTAACAAAGCTCAAGAAACTCTGTTGCCATGGTTTTAAGTTATGATCCTATTTGGTTCATTTATTGCTTTGCACTAAATTAGCATTGTGAGGTCTTCTGTTTACTGGTTCGTGCTGGCGTTCAGGAGGATTTGTAAAATTGCCTACATTGTCCAAATTTCATGTATTTTTAACATGATCTAACAGGTTTTCCCTAATTTTGCTTTGCTAAAGCTTTACTGGTTGTATTATAGGCCTGACCAAGTAATATGCTGATGCAATGAAGTGTGAATAAAAATAACAGTGGCCTATTGGCCTCCTACCTCATACTTCTTCACAAGTACAAGAACTATAGTCTAGATTCCCCATACCCATGTCCCACATTTGCATGTTGTAGCCTACCACTTCACTTGTAGAGACTGCAAAATGCATCGTGCCAGCTTACCTAGGCCTACTGTTGTACAATGAGAACAGCTTCTGCTACCTTCTGATACCTGACTGCCCAGTCTGATAGCCGCTTGTTTTGAGATGGGAGGTAACACCACAGGAAGTATGACAAACCTGTACATTTTAAGTAACTGACTCTTTTTTTTAGGACTTTTGTAGAACTTGACTTCAAAAACAAAAGATACTTGATGCAGGTTTAAGAAACCCTGGTAAAAGCAACAAATATTAGCCTATGCCTACACCATTTTGCATTTGGGGTCAGGCCTAGGCCTAGACACCCTAGACCATGAACAGGACCCAGCATTCCGTTCCTATACTATACACTCCATTTCTGGGCCCAAGGTTGCCTGGCATACACAAAATTTCAACTCATTTGCCGGGACGCCCGCCATCCACACATCCTTAAAAGTTACCTTTTCTGACTTAACTTTACACAGATGATCTATAGCATCACATTATCTAACACTCAAGTATCTTCCTAAAAGAATCCCGAAAAGCAGTGAATTTCAGCTTGATAATTCTGCTCTTAACGTTAAGTCAATGTGCAGTTCTTCCCTTACGGCAGCTTCACACGTGATCTCGTTTTGGGTCAGAGGTCAAGCAGTACGGCAAGAATTTGCTTACTTCGGATGCCTTGTTTTGTAGAGAGTACTGTGCACTGTACACCTTATATCGCTGAGAAAGAGCAGACACAGTTTGCTCCCAGTGTCATTGTATCGACCAGCCGGCACAGCTAGTAAACTTTCATTTTGGTATATGGTACGTGCAACAATTTACTGAAAACCAGTGCAGCAGTACACTTGTTAAGGCTATTACACTTTTGTTATCGTTGTCAATGGTCTGCTTTTTCTGGTCATGCGCAGAAGCTACTGTACATCTAAGCCAGAGATCAAAACTTCGAAGTTTACGGCAAGGAGTGTGGACTATTTTGCCCAAATTTGCCATGAAAATGGTCTTTTTAACCCATTAAGAAGGTAACTATAGTATACATGTAAGCAGGATTGGAAGCATTGTATTTGTGTAAATTGTCAAAGGAATCATATAATCGCATTTTAAAGCCCCTTTTGTGGTTTGGCTTAAATGGTTGAAATTTTGTACATACTGCACAGTGAACGTAGTAGGGAGGGACCCAGATTGGAAAGCTTGCAAAGGTGCACGAGGGATTTTAATAATGGCCAAGGGAATTACGCGGCCCATACAATCTAAGCGTAGTGCCACCATCGGTTGGCGCGGCGCGTACTGAAAAAATTTTGGCCAAAACTACCTCCTAGATTGCAAGAAATTGCCTTTCCCAGGCATTGTGCTTACCTCTTCTGCCCTCCGTCCTGAAAAATTTATAAACTGCCAGTCTGAAGGTACCCTACATAATGCAATATATACTGGGCCAAAACTTGTATGCACTGTACATGTATAGTCTAGCAATCAGCCTACGAACAGTACGTACAGCCCTTCAAAACTGCCAGCGATAAAAATCAATGCCTGTACTATTGTATACCGTATGCAGTACGCACATCCATAGTCCGAGTCTCGTACCTCACCATTGCACAATCACTTTTGTAAAGTGCATGAGAAGGTACTGTAATATCAACACGCACATGGTGCGAGAAATGCAAGAAGTCAATTTACCATACCTATATCATACCTTGTTGTTACACTTCAGAGAGTTGTGTATAGCTCTGCACAGTGACTACGGAGGCTGGGAAACTGCTTTCGTACCTACATACATCGATAGTCTACCTTCATGCCCTCTACCCGGTTAGGCCTACAATAACAACCAGTGTAGACAGTGTTGTATGTTCTCGGGATCAACGGTACAGTAAAAGCAGAATGTGCGGATTTAGACTTCTCCATGGTACAGTTTTGAGATTTTCGGGTGAGGTAACTTAAATTGTGCAATTGAACTGCAACTGCTTTATCAAACTAGCGTGGCTGCTGCTAACAAGTTTGTGCAGGTGGAGATGTCAGTTGTTAAATTTGCGTGGCCGGCAACTTGAGACTCATATTTTTGTGCGGTGAATAAATGTAAGGAGTGCAGCTGTAAGAGTTAGGGATTCCGTTGTCTCTGTTAGTGTAATTATTAGTGGTGTAATCTTACATAGGCCTAAGTTCTTTTTATAGTCTATTTCGATGTGTTCATTAATTTGTCTTGGTTGTTAGTCTCGTGAGTCTTGGTTTAATTCTCGTCCGTATTGGTCACTTGTCCCTGCATAGGCCTAGGCCTACATCTGTAATAAATGTCTTGATGTCTTGAAGCAGTAGGCTATCTCAAGTTCTCCCGTTCCATCTTTTTCATGCCTCTCTTCTTGTCATCCGAACTCACCGACCAGCACCGCCTAACTAACAACTCAGTCTGTTCCCCATGCAGCAATTTATCCCTCGCACAGGGCAAACTTTCCAACCTAGCCTAGGCCTAGGGAATGACTAGTAGAAAGGAGGCGATTAGGCCTAGCCTATACGGTCACGTTCAGTGACTAAGACACCCTGGGCTTGAAAACCCCAAAAAGTTTCCCTTTAAACGGTGATCGATGTCCTCCTTGCCAAAAAGTAAATATGGAGTACTAACCCACTCTAATTTCTTTAATGTAACTGCTATTTTCAATTCGGGCAATCAAGCTGCGCCTAACATTAGCAGTTAGCCTACCTAGCCTAACAAGTAACATTAGGCCTAGGCCTACGCCTAAGTTTATGTCACTTGTTAGGCTAACTCTAGCCTAGCCTATAGTAACGACTAACTTGTCAGCCCAGGCTTAACTTACAAGTTACAGGCGACAGTGAAAAACACACTTACACGCCTGTCCTTCTTCTTCTTTTAATGCAACTCCTTTTACCAATAAGAAAACAATTGATATCGATGCAACCGCTAAAGCCCTCATTTCACCGGTTCAACGGCATTCCGAGGCTATTCTTCTTAGTGATAAAGGCCAGCGAGTCGCGTAGTTTTTCCGATCCCTCTCGCTTTCTTCGCTGTACATGTATCATGTATGGGTACGCATGTATGTATATATGTGTAGCATAATACAGCTGTTCATATCCATTTATCCCTGCATTTATGCAGTACGTATGCGCTAAACGTATTATGCTAGAAGTACTGTGTGTCAGAAATATTATTCTAGCTATTGTGCTTAGCTAAGTCATTATGTGCCAAGTATAGTACGTATTAACCGGAAGTAAGCTGCTTGATAAGGAGCCCCTGATCTCTATATATCACTGGATAGCTCTTTGTTTATCCAGACCTGTACTTCCAATCGAAGCTACCGCGAAAACTAACGAGGCCAGCCATATCACTTCCATTTTTAGTGGCCTTTACGCAACAAAGCATGGCGTACACAGCGTACAGTTTGAGTGATTATGTTTGCTCCCGGCTATCAAAGCAATGGTCGCGATGGAGGGGATATTAGTGGGAGGACGTTTTATACAGGAAGTAATAATATTAACGTGGACAATCCAGACAAAATCGCAGTTGTCACTGAGACTTGGCTTCATAGTGAGGTCAGCAATTCTGAAATTCGGGTTCCTGGGTACAATTTTCAGTAGGTAAGCCTAGGGTTGATACAATTCGACTGGGGTAGGGAGGGGGTTGCTTTATGTCAGGGATAGTCTGAATAATGTTGATGTCACTGGCAAATTCTCATCTGGTTTTTTCAAACTGCTTATGGTGCGAACTGAGTTTTGGTGTTGGGAATGGTATTGCTATAATAATTAAGCCTATTGTATTAATTATCTATCGTTCTCTAAATTATTGTGCTGAAAATAATCATTAAGGTTACTTGAAAGCTAGCTTTAGGAAGGTCTCTTCCAAAAGGGCAGTAGTATTTGGGGATTTTAATTTCCCTCATATAGATTAGCATATATTTTGTGGAGGCCGTTGTCAGCATAAGCGTAGGAGGCCATAAATTTCTGCGAAATTCGGGCAATATTCTGAGGATGGCAATTAGGCCATGCCCGCCCTCCCTCATTTGATGCCGATTTTTTTTTTAATACTTAAAATACGTAAATATTTTAACACAAATTTTACTTCAGGAGGTAGCATATATGGCACCAGATTGCATTTATGGATACCTAATTTTTTAAAACTTTTCAAAGCAAGAAAGGGGGGTAAAACCTACCCTAAGACACCCCCTTAGACCCCTAGTCAGGAAATCCCGGCCCCAGGCCGGAATCCTGGCTACGCCACTGATTATTATCATTATTATCGTAAGGACTTACACAAAATTTATAACTAATATGGAAGGGTAATAACAGGGCAAGTGATTGACAGTAAACAATTTTCATGTGATCCGTCATTCCAATGTAATAACCGATGCATGTATATACGGTATATGATATGTACGTTAACATGTTAAACGCACAAAAAATTTGGTTACATTCACCGGGCAAGTCGTCACATCCCCCCGCAAAATTAAATTGGGCTCCTACGCCCATGCTTGTCAGGCATTGACAAAAATCAACAATTTTTTACGATATTTTCAAAATTTGAACTCCGGTGACCTAAATTTATCTCGAATGACCTCTGATCTCCATAAAAACAACAGGAACCTTACCCAGGAAAAAAATAAATCTATTTACTCAGTACGAAAAGTATCCATCACTGATATCTTCGGATAACATGTTTGTTAGCGGCTTACATGTTAATTGTTCATACTGTGACCTCTAGTGACATCGATGACCTTTGATCTCCACCAAATATACTACGCTCCTTCTCTTAATACGGCAAATTTATATGACAAGCCTTATGAAAGGTGAATATTATTGTCATCTTGAAATATCGCATTTTAAGTGTTTTTGGCTTTTGACCTCTGCTGACCTCAAATGGCCTTTGACCTAAGAGTAAAACTATAAACTTCCCCCATGTAATATGGCCAATCTATACTCTAAGTGTGAAAAGTATCCACCATTCTTATGCTGAGATAACGTGTTTACAAGAAACTTACAAGGCTTTCATAGTTTCACCTCCGCTGACCTCAGATGACATTTGACCTCTACTAAAAACAATAGAATTCATTTATTAATCATAGCGCATCTACATCGTAAGTATTAAAAGTATCCTTGTTTTCTACTTTGAGGTATCATGTTTACTCGGTTTTCTGGTTTTGACCTCTGGTGACCATAAATGACCTTTGACCTCCATCAAAGCAATGCAGTCGTTCCTCTTAATATGATAAATATATATGCCAAGTATGAAAATTATCCATCATTCAAGGCAAATTTAATAGCAACATTTTTGCCTTTTGGGGCCATTTTTGATTTATGCAAACTAGTCATACTTTCCTTATTAGGATTTTGTAGGACTTTTAGTGTATTGTTTTTAAGACCTAACAGAAAAGCTTTGTGGTGGAAAACATCTGTTGCAGTTTGTTCCAAGTTTTGTGAAACAATTGACTAGATTACCTGGCCTTAATTGCCTCAAGATAAACATTGACAAGTTTTATTGTGACTGTGGCAGAATCTGACTGTGCTGGGCTTTGTTGGATATTGGTTTTTGGTTTCACAGGGCATCTTATGGGACTTTGGCCTTCCTTTGCCCTGAAACTTGTTATGTTATGTTATATTAATAATAATTCAGGCATTAAAGGGTATAGTTTTACGACCACGTACGAACGAGGAAAAGGCCTCTGCCGGGCTCATGAATCACAATTTCGCGTCGGGTGGCAGCCAACTCAACAATTAAGATGAAAATTACTTTTTTTCAAACAGTCAAAGATTTTCTCAGACTGGAAAACCATAGATTTCTCTTGGATGAAAACAGGCCCGTAGCCAGGAATTTTGATATAGGGGGCAATGGCACCACATGGGTGGGGGCGGGACGGAAAGAACATAGTGTATGTGGTAAGTAGTGTCACCATGTGACAACAGTTTGTGGGAACCACAGGAGGAGTTGATATCTCAAGCCGTACAGATAGCTGATCCGTTCTATGTGCGAAGTGCGCGAAAATTTCACTCTTTTGATAGGAATCCCCCCTCCCCTTCTGCAATACAGAGTCTCCAAGAATGAAGAAAACAAAGCTATGAGCACGATGATGCTTCTTCAGCTATCAAGCTGAAGAGTTATTATATTGTGAACGGCGAGGGGACCAAAAACTACCATAAGGCAGGCTTGGTGTGGTCCGGTATAATTTTTGTAGTATCCAGAAGGAAATACCCCCGATTTCAGAGAAATGGTAATAATCGTATTTTTACTTTGAACGAAATGTTGCATGAAGAGAAAATTAAAGTATTTTTTGAATAAATTTGTGGTATACGAGTATAGATTTAGCTTCAAACCATAAAGTCATATTACTCAAGGTGTTTGATTTCTACATGAAAACCCATTTATGCTCGGCATTTAACTTTGAGTCTTCACCTAGCTTTATAGAATCGTTCACCGTGTAAATTTTTGTGGTAATAAAGTTCATAGGTGGTACAAATTTGATTGTGAGAATTGCATATAAAGCACGTCGAAATTTTGCCCCGAAAATTATTTGCCATGGTAAAATCTGCATGCAGACTCAGCAATTAGGGATGGTAAAAAGATATGCCCAGCGAGGGGACCAAGCTCTTTAAAGAGGTCCAGCAACCGGGAGCTCCGCCAAACGAGACGGGTTGCCGAAAAAGGTGCCGAAAGCCGTGCCGGAGATGAATTTTGGCAGCGCGAAGCGAGCCGAAATACTTGGGAGTTTGTTAAAGAAAAATTGAAAATATTTGGTTCTTATTATGAAAATTTAGAAAATTTGAGTTTTGGCGGAAGAATGTGCCCCCTACTTATCCCAGACAGTTTCAATTTTTCCAACTTGGTTACTTCCAGCCCTCCCAAAATTGTCTTGAATTCCTCCTTGTACAGACCAGGAAGTTGTTACGACTCCTTGTGCATACACATGCTTTGTTTATTGCTTAGGGTCACCAAGGCCATAACATGTAATAAGGACACTATGTGCATGCTGTGTAATTTGAGCTACCCCAGCAGGGTTTGACTTTGATGTAATTCAAAGAACATTTACGAAGTGAAAAGTTTGCTTTTAACCAACCAGAAATTTACTTGGGATGAAAAGTATCTGTCTTTTAAGAGCAAAACCAAGACGGCATGGGCGGATACAGGGGAGGGGTCCAATGGGTCCGGACGCCCCTTTTCCCGAAATACGACGTGCAAAGGGGTCCGGACCCCCCTTTTTCAGGAGTAACATTTTTTCCAGAGAGAAACTACGACAGTCGTAGCTGCTCTTCCGTATTCACCAGAAGTAGCCTGCGCTGAAATGGCGTAATAATCAGAAACAACATCACATCCGTTACGTTGTCATTTATAGGTCATTCAACAGTATAAGCACAGTGTTTTCTTTTTTGCTGTTATGAAAGTATCAAAAGCAATGCAGAACCCAGTTGTTTTGACACTGCCATATAAAAATCTGTACTGCATATTTGATTTTCAAGGGGCATAGTGATATTATGTCGCTAACATATCAACATAACCATGTGTGCTAAATATGGGGCATTAATTAAAACACCTGAACGGTATATTCGTTTTTTTTTGTTAACTGTTGCCTTATACACAGAGTTGTAAATGAAATTTGTTATTTTTCTTATTTTTGTGTGTAACAATTCTGATAATCCTTTTTTTCTGTCTGTTTTTAAAAATCTTGGTGTACAATAGCCTGCTTCAGCTAAACTTGTGTTTGTCTTTCCACGATGCCATGTTAATTATACTACTACATATGCAGGGTTCAATGGAACTGCAATAGGCCTACATGAATATCATGACCTGGCCGGTTAACTGAACAGGTACTGTATAAACACTGTGCTTAGCGACTACGTGGATTCTACGAGCAAATGTGACCCTACGAAAATCTATGACCTTATCTGATACTAAAGGCAAAACAAATTTTATTAATGAATGCTTATGCGCAACTTGCCTGAGATGTGAAAGCCTGAGAAGTGTCATTTCCGGCGATCTAGAAGGTATTTTTAGACAAAAAATTCTTGGTAATCTCACAGGCACCGGGCGGCACGGGAGGCATGGGGGCGCGTGCCCCCAATTCGAAAAATGAAGTTTAAAAATGATCCCAAAAGACGTTTAAGCTATAGATTTTTGTAGGGGATAAGGTGAGGTGTGTTTGGCTGAGTGATGGATCTATGGTTATCATTTTCTATCACAAATGTTTCTCAAACTATCAGAATTTTCGCAAATTCTTCGAAGACTATCAAAATTTTTGCGCGCCCCGCGCGCTTCAAACCTTGCCACAATGTTGCTCTCATTATCAATGTCTTCGGACAGCAACTCCAAGAGAAGCACACAGCAAAAGTCAAAAGCTGTTTATCAATTACCAAGTAAAAGACTGGCTTTTTGAGTGGCATGTATGTTATTTCGGCTATTGGAAGTGTCTCGATGCAGATTTAGAATGCAGCTTTTGTTATGGAAATCTTATTTGACAAAAAAATTTTGGCGCGCTTCGCGCGCATGCATCACGGTTTGCATTCCATCTTGTGACCATTGTGAAGGTAATTATACATGGTACCGATGCTAGGCCCCTATTTGATCACAACAATAAAAAAAACAGAGATTCATCTCCAAATATCTGTAGGGGCCTTGCATCAATAGTGTATCTTTCAATCTAATTTGTAGCATAATGTGGAAGGTTGCAACTTAAAAGTACGAGTTTGCCGCAATACATTTTTCAAAAATTTTTACCGAGGGCTTCGCAGCATAGATGGTGATTGTAAATACAATTACGACTAAAAAGCATTCTGAAACGCGCTTGTTAATCCTTCAAACTTTTTGCTATACCTATCAGGGAGGTCTAATATCCCCTTCCTGCACCTCTCCCTCCGGCCCATTCCCCATTGCTGAAAGCTGTTCGTCTGGATTTTCGTCGGTTCAAAATTAGTTAAAATACGATAGTTGTAAAGTGTTCGGCATCATACTCTATATTATCATTTGTATGTCAGGTAATAAGCATTCTGAGGCGTATTTAGGATGGGGGGGGGGGAAATTGGACAAAGCCATGGCCCCCTCACTGATGCCGGTTCTTTAGTACCTAAAAAACGTGAAAAAGTTTAACAGAAAATTTTACTTAAAAGGTAGCACATGTGGCACCAGATTACATGTAAGGACACCCCATTTTTCAAAAAATTTCAAAGGAGAGGGGGACACCCCTCCCCTTAAACCCCTCCACCAGGCCGGCAATCACACAACACGCTGCATGCCAATCCGTTAGAACGCCACTGTCAGCATTATGTCGTTGTCTCATTTCATGTAATTGTTTCAGAGCTTCCGGGAGGCCCCCTACGGGCATCTGCTAGCCTTAGATACCCTATAATGCAAAATCAAGCAAAAAGGAAAATTTGGGTAATAGTCAAAGAATATTTCTGTGGACTCCACGCACGCATATTTGGGAGTAAAAATACTATCCCATATAGAAGGCCGTAAAGTAGCAAAAGAGAGCCGGCTTCAGGAGTTTTGTTGACTACGTATTCTTCTCTTAGACAGCGTATTTTCTCTTGCACTTAACCAAAAATTAAAATTCACTAAATTATGGACATTATCCAATCATATATATTCAGCTCAAAAATATCCCAAATGTAGCACCATTTTGCATCTAATCAACCTTAAATTAACAAAAATTTCCCCTTAGACCACTCCCCCAGGACGTAGTAGTGTAGTGACAAAGTAGTGATCCCCACTTGCTGTACACAAACGCAGGTCACGTAAGAAAGGTTGCAATTTACTCAAACGTGGGAGTTTAACTGCATTACCACATCGTCGGTGTTGCCTCCAATCACCAAAGTCTGGCAGCGCCACTGTGTAAGCTTCACGCCAACCAGTAATGGCGCTTCACTTAAATTACGTGGACCCCCATTTTGAAAAATTCTGGATCCGCCCATGGACGGGTCGCAGGGATGCCCTTCTACTATCCCTAGACTCAGTATTGAGACACTTTGTGTTTCTTACAAAAATGTTTATCACGATGTTGAGTCTGAAATAAGAATCATTAAAGTGGTAAGAGAAAAGGATAGAACTTCTCATCGATTCAGTTTTGTGTTTCTCCAGAATCACGCCTACGTATATACACAGAAGAACAAAAGCATAAATGTATACTGTCATGTAGTATAGTAAGCTTTTCATTACTAAGAGGGACGCCATCTTGTTGTTTA
>WURT03027838.1:0-15447 GCA_009936505.3 Holothuria glaberrima | reverse complement strand
ATTGGGGTTGAATTGCAAAAAAATTTATATTTTCGTTTTCATTAAGAAAAGTTGAAAATGTGGGTTTTTATTAAAAAATCTGCCCTTCTTAAGAGCAAACCAAGAAATTTGAAGGTGCGACTGCATGGTCTTCTTCGGGAGTACATTCCCATCTTACCCATTTAGGCTCCTACACGAAACTGAAAAATCTTTTTCCTTACAACATATGTTTGCCACGATGGTCAGGATGAAGAATCTTCCAAAAGATAGGAAAAAGAGGTTGGAATTTCGCAACGTTTCGATTTCGTGTTTCTATTGAATCACGACTTCAATATTTGTGGAACCTTTAACGTTGAATAAATCTAGTATGTTGGAAACAGCAGGCGTTACAGCTAGACAGAACTGAAGATGAAAGCGCGCGTAGCGCGCGAAAATTCTTTGAAGTTATAGAAAGAATTGTTACAGAACTAACTGCCTACGGACCTGATAAAGAGCCATGTAGAATACTTTCTGAGTATATTAAATATTCGATATGCCTATTAAGTTCCACAGTCGGCGGATGTGCCGACAAGATAAGCAAATGTACCGACAGACCATCCCAGGACGACAAGTGGGGGGCGATCGCCCCCTGTCCCCCCTTACGTTACGCTACTGTCAATTTCCAAACAATATTAGTCTACCAAGGGGGCAGTGCTGAATGAATCCTCTAAATCTTGCGATTTCCATGAATTATATCTTCCATTAGTACAACGCTGTATTTTCCTTAACCACGCGTAAAACAAAAATAGTCAATACAATTCCAAAACCCCTTTCTGTTGAATGATTCTTACACGTTTTTTGAAGGTAAGTTACATGCATAGCCATGAGGTTGTATGTACCTGAAAATTTTGATAGGCCTAATATACGAAGCATTTGCAAAAAAATTGTTAGTTTTCATGTCGAAGCATATGACCCCAGGGAATGGCATGAACTTTACCGTACCTACCTCCAGTGGCGTAATCATGGGGGCAGAGGGCATTGCCCCCCCCCCCAGAATTTTTTGTAACACGTTCTTGCCCCCCCCCAACAATAATTGCAAGCGATGTGTTAAGAAGAAAAAAAAACAGGAAGAGTTTTCTTTAAAAAGAAAAAATACATTTACAATATATACAAACTTTGACAAATGTATATGATCAGCTTGGCAATTAATCAATTCGGCCAGTTGGCAGGTATGAACTTAATAACTGAAAAGAATGCAAATTGTACATACTGCTTGCACGCTGCACTGCATGGGCTTCAGCACAGTAAGTGCATACAAAATCGTCGGGGGAAGTATTCATATATGTATTTTGGTTTCCCCCTTGAGAAATGCCTTGCCCCCCAAACAAAGAAAGCCTGGCTACGCCACTGCCTACCCCGTTTATACGAAGACGAAATGGTCACATGACTCACATCCCAAGCTCCTAACTCGTTTACTGTACCTCGTGACAGGTACGGTAACAACTTGAACCAGGTGATTGAGGGTTACGTATACTGGTATAGTGAGGGTGAGAATTGTTCTGTAATATTTAGTCAAATGAAACAAAAGTATGGAGAGCATGAGGCTATACAAAGTTTTGATTCCTGTTGACGAAATTTAACAGACCCCTTAAAAGCAAGTACAGTTAAACTGTCAGATTGTCCGCCGAAGAAGATAACACATTTTATCGCAGCATGAGTGACTATACATGGCTCCTTGACCACAATGGCCCGACCTGACCTATGCCTTCACCAAGGTTTGAGCTGTGACCCCAAAAATTGGAAACCCCTGGACTGCAGAAAAACCTTTTCTAAAGCACAAGCATGTCATTGCAGATTTTCGTCTGTCATATACATCGGTCGCCAGTATAAGATAGATTTAGCATTTTACATGGAGTCATACGTTAGAGCAAAACGCACTCTATAAATAGTACTTTTTCACTAGAGTTTCTCGTCTATCATACAAGAGATTCATAGTGTCAGAGAAACTTAGGCTTTACAAAAGCTCTAGATTGATGGAAATTGCTTAGGGAAATTGCGCTTAAAACAGACGTTTTTTTACCATATTTCATTGCGGTTTATCAGCGTGGCGCCAAATAAGGTGGGAAGGGACATTAAACTGAAATAAGGGTTTATAGGAGCGGACTCAACCTCCCCTTTAATCACCCATTGGTCTTTAATATTAATTAAAAAATAAAACCTCAGTGGTTATCTTTCGGAAATTTACATGAGGCCGAACCAGCTCAGTTATTAACGTGCAAGACAATGGGTATGTCAAAGAAATCAAATTGGCTAACCCCGTATTGAACATCGCGAATGATCGAAGGAAATCGAACCTATGATATTGCGCGCTAAGCCGAAAAAAGGATACGTTGAGATAATAACGTTATTATGCTTATTATGTTATCCTAATATTCATATGGAATGTGATTAATATCTGCATTGCAAAAGGTAGATAGAGGTCATAAATAATAACGAACCACTCCTAGTTCACAAAGGGGGATTGTAATAAAATGGGGTTCGATTTCAAAAACGAACCCATTGACGAACCACATGAAACCCCTTGAACCCCCCCCCCCTGCATACCTGCCTACAAATATTACTAACTGAATCCAGTTTACTTTTCGAAATTATTCCCTGTCTTGTAGTGGTTCCTACGGAAACTGACCTGGCAAAGAAACCAGCGGTAAGGGCGATTGGGGTGGTTAGGGCGGTGATTACCTATGCCAGATAGGTGTCAAAACATGTAGCAGTGGCGATTTGAGTCATCAGTTTGACTACTATTTAGTCAAAATAATCTTAAATGCCAGGTAATGTTTTTTAATATTCATTTTTGAAGTGTGCAGATTCCAATGAAACATGGTTTAAATATGGGAAATAGGAAAAACAGTGATATAGCGGAGCCTCATCGATTTGCACATAAATTCCATATCCTCTGCAGTGGAAGGTGTAGTACACATACATCTGTGGCCCAAGAGACCGAGAGAATTGTGCTATTACTTATACAAAGAGCATTTAAGAATCTTTGATTTTGAAGTTTTTGAGTTTTGTATGTTTTTAGCGGTACGTTCATTAGGAGGAATCTTTACCCCTACGGTACATCAAGTTGCGATTTCTCCCTTACCGTGAGACTTCAATGTCAAACTTATCATGGCAAACTACAAAATGTATCCTCAAAATAGAAAGCCATGACTCATTCGTTTCCTCTTTTCTCTCTGTGACTGTATAGCTGTTACCATTCATGACATATAAAGGGGACCTACATTTAGGAATTCAAATTGAAAAGCAAACGAGGAAAATGGTATCGATGTCAAAAGGTTATCTCATTACCCCAGCTTCTCCGTTGTAACTTTGATTGTGTGCGGAATTACAATATGCGGTTAGACGAAAATGAATTATAATAGACTTAACCTTAATCGGCGTAGAAACTTCATAGATAGGAGTTGCTATTCGAGTATGGTACATTGCCAGCACTTCCGTTAAGGTTGGGTTTGCATTATCAAACGGAGAATGTTACATGCTGCGTATTAGTAGAAATGGGATATCCGCTATCATACATTGCCAGTTGCCTGGAAAACAGAATTTGTTCATCATTCTAATTTTATGTGAAATAGTGAACATGAATTTATACCTAGGCTCGTGATCTAAGGAAACAAAATGGAACTTGCCAAATTTAGAAATAATTCTGGCTCTTCACCTCATTTTCATATGGTCTCTGAGAAGAGTAAGAGTAATATACATTGATTTGTTTCGTTCGTTGTGGGGTATAGAACCGTTCTTAACAGTAGTACAGTGTTTGACCACCACCCGAACACATTAAGCAGGGGGATCTTGTGGCTAGGAGATGGAAATGCATTTTAAGGAATAACCAGAAAGCCTAAAGGCTTAGTGATTCCTTGTTGAAAGGGAACGATTTGTTCCACTGACTCGGTTCATCCCTCAGATTTAGGCTACACTTCTTGACTTTTTGATTCCTTGCCAGGGGCAGGCAGGGAGTCTATGCGATGGTGATATCGTGTGGGTGTGTGTGTGTGCACCTGGGCTGTGTCTGGTTTGAAGCATGTATGTGTGCGCCTGAGCTGTGTCTGGGTTGCGGTGTGTATGTGTGCACTCACAGGCATGTCCTTGGCGGGGGCCGGGGCGGCCGGCTCGGGCTCCGCTCTCGCACGTCTTTCCCAGCTCACGCTCGGCTCGAAACTGGAGTAGCTACCCGAAAATTCGGCCGCTGCAATGAGGAGTCACGCGCGGCTGCACGTGCCTGCCTTGCAGCGAAGCCCGCCCTGAACACGTAGCTCAGCTCGCCTACTGCGCGGTCAGCTTCGCTGCTGTGTAATTCCCTTGCATTCCCTACCGGGTCCTTTCCTATTACCCCGCAAAGAATTCAATGTGGGTATGTGTGCGCCTAAGCTGTGTCTGGGTTGCGGCATGTATGTGTGCGCCTAAGCTGTGTCTGGGTTTGTGTTTGTGACACTTTTCTCGTTAACACGATATCTCTAGAAGGGGAAGTCTGACAGTTCTCAAACTTGGTACATAGATGACCGATATTAGGAGAAAGAACGCTATTGTTTTTGGTGAGGGTCAGAGGTCATCTGGGGTCACTGGGCGCCAAACTCTGAAATATTTATTAACACTCTATCTCGAGTTAGGCAGCTTGGAGTAATTTCATACTTAGTATGTAGATGCAGTATGGTAAGAGAAAGAACCCTATTGCTTTTGGTGGGGGTCAGATGTCATCTGGGGTCACCGGGGGTCAAAGTCTGAAAACCTTGTTAACACGATATCTCAAGTTAGGAAGGTTGGATTTATTTCATACTTAGTATGTAGATGCTTTATGTTAAGAGGAAGATTTCTACTGTTTTTGGTGGAGGTCAAAGGTCATCTGGAGTCACATGGGTCAAACTATGAAAACCTTGTCAAGACCATATCTCGAGGTAGGAAGCTTAGATTGATCTCATACTTAGTATGCAGATGCGTTATGGTAAGAGGAAGAATCCTGTTGTTTTTGGTGGGGGTACAGATGTCATCTGGGGTCATCGGAGGGTCAAAGTCTGAAAACCTTGTTAAGACGATATCTCGAGTTAGGAAGGTTGGATTTATTTCATACTTAATATGTAGATGCTTTATGTTAAGAGGAAGATTCCTACTGTTTTGGTGGAGGTCAAAAATCATCTGGGGTCACCTGGGTCAAACTCTCAAAACCTTGTCAAGACCATATGTCAAGGTTGGAAGCTTGTATTGATTTCATTCTTAGTATGTAGATGTGTTATGGTACGAGGAAAAACCCTATTGTTTTGGTGGGGGTTTAAAATCATCTGGGGTCATCCGGGGTCAAAGTCTGAAAACCTTGTTAACACCATATCTCGAGTTACGAAGGTTGGATATATTTCATACTTAATATGTAGATACGTTATGTTAAGAAGATTTCTCTTGTTTTTGGTAGAGGTCAAAGGTCGTCTGGGGTTACCTGGGTCAAACTCTGAACACCTTGTTAACACGATATCTTGAGTTAGGAAGGTTGGATTGATTCCATACTTAGTATGTTGATGAATATAGTAAGAGGAAGAATCGCATTGCTTTTGGTGGGGGTAAAAGGTAACCTGAGGTCACCTGGGTTCAAACTCTGAAAATCTTGTTAACACGATATCTAGAGTTAGGAAGCTTGGATTTATTTCATACTTAGTATGTATGATGCGTTATGGTAAAAGAAAGAATCCTTATGTATTTTGGTGGGGTTCAAAGCTCATCTGGGGTCACTGGGAGTCAAAGTCTGAAAAGCTTGTTAATACGATATCTCAAGGTAGGAAGCTTGGATTTATTTCATACTTAGCATGTTGATGCATTATGGTAAGAGAGAGCCCGTTTTGTTTTTGGTGGAAGTCAAAGGTCATTTGGAGTCACCGGGGTCAAACTCTGAAAACCATGTTAACACCATATCCTGATGTAGGAAGCTTGGGTCGGTTTTATATTTTAGTATTCGGATTTTAATGGTGTGAATTAGCACTTATTCGTTTTGGTGGTGGTCAAAGGTCACCTGGGGCCACTAGGGGTAAAACACTGAAGAACAAGATCTTTATCTAGGGTCACCAGAGGTCAAAAGGAAAAATTTCCGAAGAGTTCCCAAGATCGTTACCAGGGGTCACCAGAAGTCAGAAAGCAAAATTTCCCGAGTTCCCAAGACCTGTACCTGGTGTCACCACAGGTCAAAAAGGAAAATTCCCAAGACCCTCCTCATATACCACAGGTCAAAAAGCAAACTGTTCAAGAATTAAGAAGATCATCATCTGAAGTCTCCAAAGGTCTAAACGCAAAATTTCCCAAGAATTCCCAAGTTTAAATATGAATACAAAACTGTAATTTTCCCATACCTTAAAGGTTGTGTGACATGAAAATAACATAGGTGGATATTTGATGTAAAAAGCATTAAAAATCCAGAAAACAGCCGCAATTCCATTAATGTCCATCAAATATTGACCATTTTACAGGGTAATTTCTATTTCACACTTGTTTTTATGAATAAACATGAGCTAAATATGCAAATATGTGACATCAAAAGATGAACATACCATATATGGCTCATGTTAGCCTTTGTTTTTTCAACATAAATTTCAAGGATACCAGTAGAATTGTTATCTACTGAGGGGTTTATTATGAAAGTTTTTTTCTTTCAGAATCATTGATATCACCCAACAAACTGCAATCTGTCTGATCAATAATTAAGAGATAATTCTTCAGAAACCATCAAACTTTGAAGACATGCGTTTTGAGAACAGTAAAAGATATTGAAATAATTCCAACAGATCTTTCGTTGGAGGAATCAATTCTTTAACTGACAAGACTAGTGTAACAGCTCTTTTTGGTGGCATGTCACACGACCTTTAAGATAGCATTTAACAGTGACTGAAAGAAATGGGATAACATGGCATTATTGGGAATAAAACATATATACATCATCGAAACCTTAATGCATTTTTGAATTCTGGTTGATTCCTTGCCGAAAGCAGGCAAGGGATGATGGCGATGGTGATGTCAGGTGTGTGTATGTGTGTTTGTGACGCTCGTTGTAATCACGTTATCTCAAGATAGGAATGACAGACACTTTTCATATTTGGTATTAAGATCTATCATGTTTAGGGGAAGACCCCTATCGTTTTTGGTGGAGGTCAAAGGTCATTTGAGGTCACCAGAGGTCAAAGACCTAAAACCTTGTAATCGCGATATCTAGAGATAGGAATGACGCACACTTTTCATATTGGGTTTATAGATTTTTCATGTTGAGAGAAAGAACCCTATTGGTTTTGGTGGAGGTCAAAGGTCATCTGAAGTCACCGGAGGTCATAGATCGAAAATTTGTAATCGCGTTATCTTGAGATAGGGATGACCGATGCTTTTCATATTTGGTATATAAATCTGTCATGTTGAGAGGCAGAACCCTAATGTTTTTGGTGGAGGTCAAAGGTCATTTGAGGTCATCAAAGGTCCAAAACCCAAAACCTTACTAACATGATATATGAAGATGGAAAAGACAGAAACTATTCATACTTAGTATATAGATTTGTCATGTTCAGAGGAGGAACCCTTTTGTGTTTGGTGGAGGTCACAAGTCATTCGAGGTCACCAGAGGTCAAAAACTGAATTTTGTAAACATGACATTACAAAGAAAAATGATTTGAGCAGAAAAATTTACCGTGCCATTTCAATAGAGTGGTCACACCAAAACGATAAATAAATCGACAATCATCAAAATATCGTTCGAACGATTTGAATAAAGATGATTGACATGATAAGGCATATATAGAAAGATCTGACCCAACCAGACATTAAATATTTTATTATCAGTGAAACTTACTAACCACAGGGGTGTTACCGACAATAATAATTGTAATGTTTTTAAGTGGACAACCAATGATTTGATTTAAACATAAAAACTTCAGTCTTACTGACATTCATTAAATTTTCAGTTAATTGAATATCATTCAGCTCTTTAAAAGTAATTAAAGTCTAACATTTGAAATATATATGTGACAAAGCTTGAAATATGTATTCAAATGGTCCAGCTCCTATTTTCAATGGACAATCCAAAGCTGAGATTAAATGTGTTGAAGCTTATCCACACAGTTTAAAATGGTAGATTGCGTAATAATTTTTAATGTCATTCTTGTACTACTCACATCATCTTTGTTTTTCCGAAAGCCACTTCACCTTGTACCAAGACTTGACCATTGTCTTACCGCTGTAACGTGACTTGGCTGTATAAGCCCTCTCCGTACATCATGCTTGGTAAGGGAACAGTAAATGTTCCAAGGTCATATACACATCTTCAATTTCGAAAGGAAACAAAGCACGTAATGTGATTTTTACAAGGACATCGCAAAATATTGTGCAGTCGACTACTTCAAATTACAGTCAACTACTTCAAATTAAGTGAATAAACTTCAACATTTTATATCTCAGCAACGGAGGAAGCTATGAAAATTGGAACTGGATGAATGAAATTTATTTTCTAACCTAAAAAACATATATTCTTGTAATTCTAGGTTTAGGTCCACTTTAATATGTTTCAGGCAACTTGAGAGCTGTGTGATCAAACCATTTACGTCAATTAGGTTGCCAGCATCCATTCATAGACGATGGCCACTGGCATCTGCATAACCAAGAAAACATGTTGAGTGGTTAGCGACCAATGACAAGAACTAGCATTCCACGTTAACAGTTGAGATCCACAGAAAGGTCCTTGTGGCACATCACATTCCATGTGTGTGGTTTGGACAGTTTATTAATCAAGACATGCTGTTGTCGGGTGAAATTATAATGACGCAGATTTCGATCTGTTGTGTGCAAAGCCTCATCGAGCCTGAGGAGCATTCTCTGTTATCAAATGAAAAACAGCTCAAATTTAGATGCAAGAGTTATCATCTTTTTGCTGTAGGAGGGGAGACGCCTAATAATTTTCTGTAATTTAAAATAATTTCTTGTGACATTCCTGCTTTTCATTTATGGCATTACAGTAACGCATTTCACTCAATTGAAGCTTCCTCTGTATTCATCAATTCGCGTTTTTATGTTTGTTGATCACTGTCAGGTTTTGTGGGTCTCCATTTCCCCTCTGTTTTGCGTTTACCACGTTTCAAGCCGTTTATAGCGTCGTTTTACCAAGGTACGGCGGCCTCAATATGACCGTTTTGGTTCAAGTGCATGTGTCACACCCAGTGAGACTTATCGCCCATGTGTGTAAGCAAAGCAATCCAATTAATTTACACCAATAAGTAGATCAAGACTCTCTGAACAATCTCATTGAAAAGTTCCCAAAACGATTAAAAAATAATTTTCTGAAGGTGATGGTATTTTCGGCTTTGTTTTCGAAAAGTAGCCAAAAAAATCCATCTGAAAATTATGAGTCAGAGATATGAGTCAATGCAATGATTCAATCGTTGAAGTGGTTGATGAAGTGGGTTTAGAATGTGTGAACTAATATGACGAGGCGTTCAAGCATATTTAGAGTTCAACCTATGCTGTCCACCAAGTCACATAAGTTTGTTTTCAATGGATTTACCGTAACAGTAATGGATACTAAAGTCACCTGCTATTAGCATACGGTCTTACCATACAATTAGTTCGGCAAGAATATTCAGCAAAGAATATACTGCAAGGAACAGGGTGCTGCGTGGAAAAGGGTGGGTGATAAATTACACTCACACGAACAGAATCGATTTTTCCCCATGAACATTCCATGTTGAACATTAAAATGAGTCTTTGCCACCCGCTGATGATATTCATTCACATGATTTGAAAAATAAATGATTTCAACTAAGTGTTATTCTAGTCTTCCAAAGGAAAGGCAGACATGATTTTCAATATATTCTTGCATTTGTATTTGTCCGTAGTGTACAGCACTAAAACAGCAGAATGGACGACATATACGATCGAGTACTGACCAGAAGTATTTCTGAGCTGAGGAAAAATTTGGATCCAGACCTTGTAGTCCCTTATCTCATATCTAAAGAGATTATTACAGACATTGAAGAACAGAAGCTAGCTGCTATTAACGTTCGGCAAGACAAGGTATCCATGTTGGTGTCTATGATAAAGAGGAAAGGAAAAACGGGATACAAAACCTTCATCAGTGCATTACTGGAATACGACAGTACCCACCGTCATCTTATAGATAAACTGTTTTCCATCGAAGTTTCCATAAGAGATGAAAAAGAGGCAGGTCGTAAAGGTAACTTACTTAATCATCTTTGTTTCAGGATTACAGGGCTACAACAGTCCACTCAACTTATTTCATGAGTACTATAGAGAGTGTTGCCAAATTATCTTTCCTTTGCTGAAAGTTAATGTTAATGGCTGATGAGAAGAGACATCTGTGAAGGTCGCAGTGAGAAATTGTTAAAAGAGTTTCAATGATGTATAGTGGTGAACTAATACACGCACACACACACACACACACACATATATATATATATATATATATAACGCTGGATTCCAACTTACGTCGACATCGTCTAAAGCCTTAGGTCGACCAACACATAATTAAATATGTCTGCACATAAAGACACTGGAAAATTCAAATACAAATAACACCATGAACTTCAACACCGCCCGCAAATATTTATGTGGTGTCTTTACTATGTACGACGTACGCACAAGTTAGGCCTATAATAAAATAAACAAAATATTAAAAGGTATTGCGCAACACTAATGCGTTGACTTAAGGTATGGTTTTGAAGCACGCAAGATACAACACCAACCAACATCACAAGTTTTGTATAAGACGCCTATATAGAGACACAATAAAGAGGGCGCAATGAAGGTATTATATATGGCTTTATTGTACTTAGAACATATACAGACGGGGTGCAAATAATGGCTCAAACATTCAGTCAACACAAATATGTCGACCTATCGTAAATGTCAACCTAATGCACATTTTTATAGCATGGAATGTCGGCAAAGGTAGGAACCAGGTAAATATATATATATATATATATATATATATGTATATATATATATCGTTATTTTTCGGTAACGATAAATAAAGTTGTGCGCCATTTTCTCAAGTCATGTTACGCTATACTGTATTCCAAGCATGCAGAGAAAGTTGTCTTTATAAAGAATACAAGGCACCGGCAACCTCAAGTTTTATGATCTATTTGTAAAGTCATGAGTTCAAATAGGGGCCCTGCTTTGAAAAGATCAGATTTGTATATTCATGGTGCTACAAAAGGGACAAGTAGTTCGTACGAAATGGCCCTCATCTAACCATGATACCTTCTTCACGTCATCACAAAACTGAATGATCCTAGGTATATTATCAAATAATATTAAAGAAAGCATGCGCTTGTAGCTAGGTGTAAAACTGTGTAGTGTGTAAAGGACTCACATATCTGTGTAACCGTGAGAGTACCACTTCGGAGGGAGTGCTTCCATGCTGTAACCTGCAAAGCAAAATGTTATTAATATTACCTATAACAATAAGTGAAAAACGCAGATGCTGGTTCGTGAATATACCGATTAAGTGGCTTAGGCACATAAACTTGATTTGCCCGATGTACTGCCAAGAAAAAGTAAAGGGCCCGTCCTACATTTGGTTCTTTCAGGTTCTGGTTAGAGTGATGGGTGAATATTTATCACTCGAGGGGTTTTCAACGTTTATCACATGCGTGTATTTCCCTCTAGAGCCGCTGTTTTTAGACAGAAGTTAATACTAGTTAAGTAACTCACACATACATAAGCAAATCCGACGGCCCCCTCAAGGATTGTACAATAACCACAAGAATGTTTTGACCTGGCACTTTACGAAAAAGAAAGAGAGCTCTCCAACATGTCTGGTCTTTCAAGCAGAGCGGCCGTGATTTCTTCGTACCTTGGTGCAAACTGGTGCGGTCAGACAACCACAGGAACGAGTCAGGCTTCTGCGACCTTTGCCAAACTGAAGTTTGCTATCTTTGATAACCCGATTAAGAGATCAGAAATCCTCTCCCTATGCCGACGTCACAACCCAAACAAGAAACTCACCCAATCGGATGAGGAATAAAAACGAACACGACGTGGTTGGGGCACGAATGACATGGTGATCTATTCTAGCTGTTGTGTACCAAGAGATGAGGTTTTCGACTCCTTAAACAGTAAAATTTTCTGCGGTTTTTGAAGTTATTGAATATCGTCCCTGACAAACCCATTAAAAACATCCAGGGTTTATTATGTTGGGGTGTCCTACTGACATATACATAAATAATTGCACTAGGTCATATGTCTTAATTGGCTAGACTAAGTATCATTGTAACAGCTAGGCAAATTAAACTGCACCAATAGAGCTAGTTGCAAACAATTAACAGAGATTTCTTTTAACTTTACCTAACTTTCTTTCTCAATGTTTTAGGGTCGATATTGAAATAGCAAACAACAAAATTAATTAATTGAATTGAATTGTTCAATGTCACTTGCGAACACATGTGGCAAGATCACTGTCTTGTGCTCTCCGAGGATAACCGTCTCAACACTATAATAATTTCGCAAAGAAATCACTTCTGTCAAAATCCAGAAAAGTACGTGAACGTTAGACTTAGTCACTGCCTCCTCCTCAATAGTAGCCCCCACATCACTTCAGAAAGACGAACGATTTTCCTCCCGCCGTCACTTTCCCTTTCGCAGCTTTGAACAACAGACCTACCTAGAGATCCCATGTACAATTCAGTTCACACTGTACTAAGCCATCCATTCAAATTCTTCCACTTTGCGGAAGACCCCCCCCCCCTGCCCTCATACCCGGATAGCCTAGACCTGAAAGAACACTAATATTTTAATTCAGAAGATAGTGCATGTTATGTACAGAGCTATCAAATAAAATGAAATAAAAACACAGCAAAAGCGATGGACTATGTAGGTTAAGTGTCGTTTGTGGGTTTATAGTTCCATTCGCAATTGTTCTTTCAGTCTGGGAACCTTTTCTTAAAATCCAAGCCTGCATTCTGTTATTCCCTCAGTATGTACTGCAAATATACTCTCGCCAATTTTTATTTCTGCTATCTGATCATACCGTTTGGGCCTACTCTGCGTATCCCTCTGCCTTAAACGTGCACCATATTCGGATAGCACCTTAAGTTCGTTTTTCAGTTCCATCTTGGAGAATTTTGAATGACTGGGGTTCATGTGGGCCTTACATTGATATCACTGCATTGTTATGCCCTTTTTTCTATAGTATCATAAATGGATTGACCTCAGTGTACCAGATTTTCAGACTAAAGACCAATTTGCTTGACAAAGTAGCTCTTCAACAAACGTTCTATAAACGCACTCTAAGTTACTAGGATATTTGTACATCAAGGGCTAGCACGCAGTTCATGACTTTGTATCGACGTTCGGCTAGAGAGTTTTAGAAATATCCACTTCAAATGAAATTCGATACAATAGACAGAACTGTGTCAAGCACGCAATTCGTCCAAAGGGCAAAGTCGAAGGCAACGAGATCAGCATAAACAAACAAAAGTGCTATATAAAAAGTTTGTGAGATGCTGTGATAAGAATTATTGCTTACAATAACGCACTAGTCAATGGCCATCTACATGTCATATTATCTATGTATCAGTAAAGACTGCTGCGGTATGTTAGTTAATTAGATCAGGTTTTATGGCCCAGTTTCTAACCAATTGGTTTAAGTCGAGCCGGCCACGGCCTTTTTTCCACTTGTGCTACAGTATGAGAATTTACAGCAAAATATTCATATATATATATATAGCTTAATTTAATTTAATATATATATATATGTATATATATATGTATATATATATATATATATAACGCTAATTCCCCCCCTTAAGGCGAAAGTCTTCATATCTTCCTACCTTAAGGCAAAAAAAAAACAATAAAATACATAAGCATATATTTCCCCCAACGTCATCAAGATATCAACAACGTTATTTTAATGGCCTGCCATCCGTGCGTTTTAACAGGTAGGTGTCCGTAAATTCGTCGACTTTGAAGTAATAGCATATAGATTGTGACAGTAAACGGACGTTACCACACGTTTACGTATTCCTATATAAAAAGTGTGTGAAAACGTTAAGGGGAATCCGTTTTTTCGCCCTAATTTTTTTTTCGCACTATGGTCGACTTTTCAACAACTTCTTTCGCCCTAAGGTGGGAATTAGAGAAATAGCTTAATTCCTAGTACTGATAATTTGATCTCTTGTTTGGAAATTTGTCTTGATTTTAATAACTTTGTCTTCGGGGAGCAGCATATCTTACAAATTCATGGAACATCTATAGGACCAAAAATGGCGCCTGGTTATGCATGTTTGGGGATGGGGTGTTTGAAGAAATTATAGCTAGTGTTGTAGTTAAAAAGCCTGTAAAATGGGTACGCTATATAGACGACATATGCTGATTATGGAAGGATGGCAAGGATTCCTTCACTCAAGTTTTTGTGTTCTATAAATAATCTTTTTCCAGGAGAATTAGAATTTACCGCACAGTTTACAATTACTAGTCTTCCTCTCCTGGATCTATCTTTGACTTTAAGTAATGTTAATTATTCTTCTTTTCATCCCAGAAATGTTCTGGATAATATAGCTTATAGTCAAGCTCTCAGATTTAAGGCATTATGTTCCAGTGATTCGGATAAGGAAAATTGTTTTCTAAATTTAGAGAAAAATCTCATTTCTCGGGGTTACCCTAGTAAAATAGTAAAAGATAAAATTAGTAAAGCTGAGGGTGAATCCAGAGCTCAAATTCTGACTAAAGCGTCGAATAAGAAGTTGATTTGAACCCTCCTGAAAGCTCTCCTGGTAGTTACCAGAAATCCTCGTCACCCGCCTTTTAGGGGTATTCTTCAAAAACATTTTCATTTTTAAGTTGCATGAACGCAGTTGTGTTACTTGTGATGTTCTCAAAGAAATCAAAGTATTTAAGAGTCAGGCTACTGGTGTTACCTATAAAATTTATAACTCTGTTACTTGTACTTCTACTTCTGTTATCTATATATTTAATTAAATTGCTCAGATTGTAAAGAAACAAATATGTAGTTGAAACTGGGGTGAACTTAGACGAAGACACAGAGGTCACAGACAGGAGTTCAAAAAAGGTCATACTCCTCTGAGCAAACATTTTAAAGGGTCCTGTAAGAACTTTGAACTTATTGGCATTTCGGCATTTCCTAATATAAACAAAACACAGCGTGAACAAAAAGAGTTATTTTGGATTCACCAACTGAAAACCCTCCATCCTAGTGGTATCAATGTAAAGAAGGTACCGAAGCAAAACTAATCTTTTTGTCGTTTTTGCTTGGTTTCAAGTATAAGCCCTTTTTTGTTCAATTACTCTGTCACGCTCTTTTAGTTTTCTTAAGGTTGTGTACACTCCTATTAGGCTCTTTATTCAGCTTTTCTGTAATCTTATCCTGTTTGGTCTTTGGAAACATTCTGTTGTATCTAACTACACTGTACTCTGTACACATTCAATTGCCTCTTGAGAAAG
>WURT03027827.1:0-15448 GCA_009936505.3 Holothuria glaberrima | reverse complement strand
AGAAAGAGTTGTGATCAGCATAGTTTTATGTATTATTACCTTAACATGGAGTGCAAACCGTCACGAATGCACGAGTGGCGCGCCGAATGTTTTCAACAAATACGATTTCTAGCTAAAACCTGGATTCAGGCTCTGCATGGAGACACTTTCAATTGGCCGACAAACCTTCATGCCACTGCCAGTCTTGCAAGTCTCTTACCTTGTATGTCGGAAACTTTCAATTTTTTTCTGTTGTGCTTCTCAGAAAGTTGTTATCGGAAGATCTTGATAATAAGAATAGCACTGACGTAAGGTCTAAAGCGAGCGGAGCGCACTAAAATTTTATAGTTTGCGAAGGATTTGCTTAAATCTCTGATAGTTTCAGAAACATTTGTGATAGAAATGACGGAAGCACATAATTATTAAATTTATTTTACGAAAATGAAAAATAAAATGTGCTTTCCAACATACATGTATCTGTAGAATGTAACATCGGGAGGATGATAACATGGGCCATACTCCCTAGTCAAGTATTGAGGGATATATCCCCCTAGTCTCCTCTGGATCTACGCACATGACTGTAACTTACTTCTCGGAGTGCGTCTTTAACTGGCGAATGGTGTTCGATGTCGTGGAACAACAATCTGGTATCTCAATCTCACGTTTTACGCACACGGCACCCCTCTTCCTTGCAGAAATCTCGTACTCTTTATATGCAAACCAAACTGCTGTCGGTATACTCGCAATCGCAGCCATGTTTTGATCATGCATGCCTGGCTCGATGCACTTCACAGTACAGTATCAGGCAAAGTATCCAGGCAACGTAGTGCAAGTTGCAACCAACCGTGTACAGTCTAACGTGCGAATGTATCGGCGCAACGCAGATGTGTAAATTGTGAATGAAAATGATCGTTCCGGTCTTGAATACTCTCATAATTTATTGAGCCAGCAAGTCGCTCGTAAAATACATCAAGTCTTTTTAGGCAAGTCGCAAGTCAAGTCGCAAGTCTTTGCTAGCTTTTTGGACAAGTCTCAAGTCACGTCCCAAGTCTTTTGAACACAAGTCTCAAGTAAGTGGCAAGTCCCCAAAAACGCGACTCAAGTCGGACTCGAGTCCAAGTAGCAGACTCGAGTCCCCAACTCTGGTAATAATGCTATTTATAGGCACGTATTTCATAGACTACAGATCATATTCCAGACAAGTCTGGGGCAGGTATAACCATGGAGCTGCCGTGTGGTACCTCCATGGTGTACCTAGGCTGTAAGAGGTACAGATCTCTTCAGGCTGGCCTATAAAAGGAAGGCTTTAAGCAAAAATTATTTTCATACAAGAAAGGAACTAAATCTGACTAATTTGGTAAAACTTTCATTCAAATCGAACAGGTAGTACTTGAGATACTGGCAAATGAAGTTTCTACATTTGTGACCCAAAATGTGCTTGAGGCAGGTAGAGGTTAATGCCACTTCCTCACATTGATACCTTGTTTCTTTGTTTTTTCAGTCTGTTGTGTTGACCTTGAAGTTAATATGGATATGAGCTCCCTATGTGGAGTTTGAATTTTCAATGAGCCCATGCTCTTATGTAGTCACATAAGATGGGGATATGGAGGAGAAAACTGTGCAAATTTTGAAGAAAACAAAAGAATGCTCATTAATGGGAGGCTATGATATCATACGTGCTTGCTTCAAGGTCACTATGCGTTGAAAATGTTATAACTTTAACTGCTAATATGTGGAGAACTACACATCGGGTTTTAAATTAAATGCAAATTTCACCAGAATGCTTAGAGTAAGTAACCCTCTAACATATCAAAACTTGATTTGAACTTAGACCCTTCTGGGCTACAGGTACCAGGCTCTAAGACGATAAAAGCCTCCCAAGCCTTATTAAACCACTTATCCCTTAAAAGTAAAGAATTTACCTGCATGTATTTTTCTTTCAAAATTGAATAAACAAAACAAAAAGACGAAATATATTTTACAACTTTTTTTTATTGTAATTAGTTTTGTTTTGTGTTTCACGATATCAAGAACCCTCACTTAAGATCAACTAAATGCCATTCTCAAAGTAATATAAAAGTGAAGAACCTGAGAGTGTCAAACCATGACACTTACTTTTGGGGGTCAAAGGTCACTTTGAAAATGCTGCTGTATGAAGACTGTCCTAACAAAATGAGATTTGGCTTCTACTTTGACCCATCAAATCACAGAGGTACACTTGAATTTAAACATGATCTGAATTCCAATGAAATTGAAAACAAAAGATGTCAAGGTAAAATACATGAAAGCCTCTATTTAGTACGATAAAATACAAAATAATGGTAGGCCCTTCCATCAACCCAGAAGGGTAGAAACGGGAAAGGGGCAATAGGGGTACACCCCCTTTCAGCACTGAGAAAGTTGACTACTTTGCAAATAAAATCATCACTACAACATTGCTTATCAATAATTGTCTACCTTTTTCCAAAAATCCAACTCCAAGAGGTTTACAGCTATTTGCTACATAACTGTTATCATTAGAGATAGCAACTCGTGTTTGATAATTCTTTTGTGCAACATGATAATAATTTGAATACTTTTTCTTTGAGAGATTTATGGTGACTAAGTCTTTTGCCTTGCTGAAAGAAAAAAGAAAAGAAAAAAAAAACACTTGCTCATCCTTAATGAGATATATTTCTGAAATCACAAAGTACTGTATATGAATATGAAACAAGTATGATGAAACTGGTTTAGTAGTTAAACCTTCACATATTCTCCTCAATTTTTACAAAGTGGTGAGTGGTCATCAGACTGCTGACCACCTTGTGAACTGCTAACAGTGACAGGGACATTGGATCATACAACCCTTCTACAGAAACTATAAGACCAAGGTGATCTTTACATGTTTCGACATTAATAGGATCTACCCAATTACCAAAAAACAGCTTTGGTACTGTACACATATAAGCTCAGCTGTTTGAATGAATAGACAATTCCCCAGGTTCCACTTCTTTTTTTTGGGGTGGGGGGGAGGGGGTGTAAAAGTTTCTAATACCAAACATAGAGGAGGTAATCTTAATAATGTCTGCTTTGATATAAAGGGAAAATCTTCCTCATCTTGATCTCTACCGGCACACCATGTCTTTCTACTGTATAAGTGTTGGATAGGAGGAGAATGGGGAGGGGGGGGGGGAGAAGGCTTCCTAAAATTTGTACAACTTTTTGTCAAACTTTTGTACCTGTGTGCTGAATCAACTAAGAGAGATAATAGAGTCTTGAGGGTTATCAAAAAGACTTTTATTAAATTTGATGGCAAAGTAGTTGTAAATCTATACAAACCTCTTGCAAGGTCACATGAGGACTACTGTATAATGGTTTGGAAGTAATTTTGAAAGAAGGATATTAATCTATCAGAAGGAGTACAACTCAGAGTGACTAGACTTTAGTGAAAGGTAAATTTTATGAGGAAAGGATTAGTGAATTGGGGTTGATGAAAATTGAGCAACACCATAGGCGTCAAGACTTTATTACGTTTATGATTTAACAAAAGGGAAGCAAAAAATTAACACAGATGAAGTTGTTGAAATTATAAGCAGTAGCACAAACAGGAGAAATTAAAAAAAGATGAGGCCATCATTAGTCAGATTACAATTAAGGAGAAATTCATATTTCAATAGAGTGTGGAAATTATGGAAAGGACTGCATGAACAAGTCATTACGGCATAATGTTTGAACATTTTTAAGAACCGGCTGATGGAATGAAGGATATCTAAGGTTAAAATAGCCCCTTCATCCCTTCAAACATCCTTTCAAGATGACTTTCAGAAGTTGGACACGAGAGGGTGTCCATCCAGGTAAATCTAGGTAAAAAATGACACTTTTTGTCATTAAATCAGCTTAAAGCTTTGCCAGTTACAGATAGCACTATTTTTTAACTAAGCCACTTTACCTAAGCGAAAATTTTTCAAGGGGACAGTTTCATCCCACTCCACTTAGACACGATACCTTTCCTTACACACAACACAAATAAATAAGAAGATTTTTTTAACATAAAATGAGTTTAAAAGTTTGCCAAAGATGGCTTCATTTTGCATTGAGCCACCTTAAACAAAACGAAATAAAATTTTCTCAAAGGGAAGGAAGTTCTCCTCGCCCTAGACCCCTTACATTTCTTGTTCTTGGTAGTCGGCGCGTTATCTTCACTTGAATCTCTGAAATATTAAAAAAACAACCGCTTCTTCAGCAGTGTAGTTGTCTTTATTATTTCGAAACAGGCTTCATGGGGTGCAACTTCTCCCGTAAACTATTCAACAGACTTTTAGTTCCTTCCTTCTGACCACAAAGAAGCAATCCACCTGTCTGGAGAGCCTTTGGAAAGGAGCCTTCAGCCTAAAATTTCAAATTATTTATCATAAAGCTTGAAAATGCGTTCAAATGGTCTAATTTCATCTTCAAAGGACATTCATGAGCTGTGACTTAGAATATTGAAGCTTATTGACTCGATGTAAAATGGTAGATTGAGCAATAATTTGTGATGTCATTCTTGTACTACTCAAATTACCCTCTTTTCTTTCTTTGCTTTTTCGAAAGCCACTGCACATTGTGCCAATATGAGCTCATTGCCTTGCTTTTATTGGGTGACTTGGCTTTATCTTTTCTCTTTGTTCAAAATTCTTGCGCAAGGATACAGCAAATGTTTCATAGTCATGTAAACGTTTATTTCAAAAGAAACAAAGGCAGGTTATGTGAGCTGTACAAGAAGGACATCACCAATTATTGCGTAATCGATTATTTCAAATTAACTGAATAAATTGCAACTTGTTATATCTCACCAACGGAGTACGCAATAAAAATGGAATTTGGATGGCTGAAATTCATTATTTTCCCAACCTATAATGTATTTTCTTGTTATTCTAGACTTTAGGTACACTTAAAACAAAGAAACCCATTGGAGTGTGAAAATCTATGGTTAGCATTTCCTCAGGATCACAATTGTTTACAAAGCACATTGGCCACCCCAAGTGTGAAATGACAGGACTGTAAGGACTTCTTGGTGAGAAATACCTTACGTTTATACGGAAGCCGAGAACTTGAGTGCGGTATGGTATGAAAAACGCACACAGATTTCTCTGTGCACAGTTCTAACCGATGATGTGGACAGAGAAATCCAAATCAGAAGAAGTGGTACTAAAAGAACGTTTCCTTATAGGAAGAATAGTGGGCTATTGCATATCCTCAAAAAGGGACGTTTCAATCTGACTAGAGAACAGCAGGGGCATATATACATGAATTCACAGGGCTTGGGGGTGTGAACTATTTTGGGACCAGCTACATTTCTTGGAGACCGACTCTCATTGACTAAGCAACTACATGCGCGCAAAGCGCTCGAAAGGTTTTGCACATTTTTCGGGCATTCGGCCAAAAAGTCGGGAACTCAGTAAAAATTCTGGCAATCTTTTCATTTTTACTTCATCTCTGCCGGAATTTCAATTTGAGTAAAGTATCAAATGTTTATCCTGTCTGGTCTACTGTTACAAAGGCATGCTGAACTGGATTTGAGACCGATTTTTTGGCGCTCAGAGACCGACTTGATTTTAACAGGGGGTGTCACACCCCATACCCCCGTATTTACGCCCCTGGAGAACAGACACGGATATCAAAGACTTTACTTCCGCTTGGTATAATTATTTAAACAACCAGCATGTGTCATAAAGAAGTACCGAAAAAAAATGAAATAAATCCTTTCTGCTCGAAGTTACCAAGAATTTACAAGATAGCTCATTCTCAAAGTTTTCATAAATCAAGTACTTTACACCGATTTGGTTTTCACGATGAATAACTGCAAATTTGTATCGATATCTATAACTATTTCTTCGTATGACATGTGCAGTGAATTACTGGGTTTGTTTTACTCAGAACCAAAGTACATATGCCCTACACAACAAATGACGCACGTTCGTACGTATGTATGAAAACTATATAGTGCATTACTAAAAATTGCATAATATTATGTGTATATATCGCATTCTGTCAATTGGTTGCCAACTATCAGATTGGTATTTGCCTGTTTCTACAAAGTTCTTCACAAGTGGAGACGTAGGCTGTGGTTGGTGAAATATTTGACATTAATGTTTGGTTATTTTTTTATTTACTTCTCATTTAAAAGAAGAAAGGCCGCAGTAGTTAGGTTACTTTGAGTAATATATAAATCCACCAAACATGGCAAATGTCGAATGATTGCAAACAAGCATTAATATACGCCTTAGAAAGTTTGGGTCCACAATTCACAAAATATCTCTAGTGCCGAGATTTCTATGTGGTTGACATAAATTCAAGGGCCCGACTGAGTTGTGCCAGCCTATTTAACTTATCGTCGAATTGTCCATACCTGCTAGCCCATTTAGAGTGGACCTATAACCGTTGGCTCGGACTGTATATGCGACGTGTCCTTTAGTGGGCAGGATTGACATGTTAATGTCAGTGGCGGCGGAATGGGGGGAGGGGGGCTTTGGGGGTCAGCCCCAATGAAAAAAGTGAGGGGCTAAAGGTATGTTCAGCCCCCAATATTTGTCATGTGCAGCCATCTGGAGGGTTTGTAAAGCCAAAACTTTTCTTGTCCGCTCCGCGCCAACTGATGGTGGCGCTCCGCCTAGAAACATGTATTACCATTTTCATAGATTGATTTGTTTTCATTGATTGAGAAATTACCGATATGAGATCTATATTTCAAGGCTGGATACATGCAACTTAAAGCACTCAGGAAGAACCGTTTCCGGCCATCTGGAGGGTTTGTAAAACCAAACATTTCCTTGTACGCTCCGCACCAATCGATGGTGGCGCTCCGCTTACAGAGTCTTCCTGGCACTCAGCCCCCTCCCCAATATTTTTCCGTTCCGCCGCGCCTGGTCAATGTGAGGTGTAACGTTTTTACTTCAACTAACGATGGATTGGTCGTGGTAATGCGATCGCAACATTAGGCTGAGACGACGAGGCGGTGTGAGAGGTTATGCATTGTGATTTTCTCGGCCGTTTTAAAAGATAAGGATCTGAAAGTTAGAGAGGATGTGAAACTTCACAGAACTGTTTTCTGTAAATCTATGCTGATCTATTTTTATTTGCAGTCGCTACAGAGCTTTTTTCCAACTTGTCCATCATTCCCTTCTTTTTATAGGGGGCTTGATATTTGTGTTCGAGAGTTTGCACTGTCGCCCTCAGAATGTTCATGAACGAACAGTTTTCCGGAATACTTGCCTTGTTTAAGGGATCAGCTTTGAATGTTACATTGACCTTTCTGGTTTCAAGTTAGAAGGAACTTCTCTTTGGTAAATGCTTGAAATGAAAAAATGTTATATAAACTTCGGCGAAACTACAGAATACTCTACACAAGAATATTTACCTCTCATACGTACTCCCGGACTTTTATTCCCAGACAGCACACAGCGTTAGCGTTACGTTGGGCCAATGCTAGCAACCGTTGGAAATAGTTGGTATTATCCTATGGTGTGCAGGCAACTAAAGACCGGGCCAACATATCACCAACCTTGCACAGCCAACAATTGGAAATTCCATAAATTGGCAACATATCATCAACGTTCACAGGCCAGTGGTAGCGTATCATGCAATTAAACACTATTAAACCAACTTCAAGTAGCCCACTGTTGGAAAATTTACATTTAACCTACATCAAACTACTTTAATGAAACCAACTGTCATGATCTAAATTCAATATTATGTAATAAGCCAACCATGGGCCAGTTTTAAGTGCCTAACTGGTGGTCATCATACAATGAACCAACATTGGACAAACGCTTGTGTAAAATTTCTCTAGGACATAAACAGGTTTGACAAAAATAAAAGACCCTATAAATACATTGTATTAAAGACTTTTTATGACATGTTATTAAGGACTTAATGTACAACTGTCAAGAACAGTAAAGCGAAGTTGAAAGTTCACCAGTTTTCAATTATCTATGATATTATCGTGTTAAATTTAAAACACACCAACAGCGTAGATTGAAGCTTGTTTAATAGTAATCTCTTAACTCTTGTGCCGAATCTGAAAGACGGGACCACGCATGACACCCTTGATGTAGAGTTTTAAGGGTCGAGAGGTTGGTCAGCTGTGTCCTTTCGGGGACGTACCCCCTTAAGAGAGCAGATCTCCTTCGGGAATAATCGTTTGGTTTCGCTTCTTGGCTCTTCGCCAGAGACTTTGGAAAAAAGCTTGTATGGCCTTTTTATAAGATCATGTGTAGCATCTGTTTCTTTTCAGCCAGTCAAGAACGGGACCACGAATGATAGGGCCTTGATATAGAGGTCTGAGGGTCGAGATGTTGGTCAGTTAAGTTTGTGTCCTTTCGCAGACGTAGCTCCTTATGGTAGCAGAACTCCTTAGGGACGGAGCCTAAGCGTTTGGCTTCACCCCATGGCTTTTCGCCGGAGAGTCAAGGGGACTTTGGAAAAAGTAGCTTATATGTCGAGGGGTTGGTCAGCTAAGTTTGTTGTCCATTCGGGGGCGCAGCTTCTTTGGGGAGCACAACTCCTTCGGGAGTAACGTTTGGTTTCGCCCCTTGGCTGTTTGCCAGAGAGTCGAGGGGACTTTGGGAAAAGTAGCTTATGGTAGCAGCATTAAGAATCTTGATGTTGAGGTATGAGGGTCGAGAGGTTGGTCAGGTTTGTTTCCTTTTGGGGGACGTAGCTTCTTTGAGATGAAGAACTAGTTTGGAAGTAAAGTTTGGTTTCGCTCGTTGGCTCTTCGCCAGAGAATAGACGGGACTTTGGAACAAAGCTGGTAGTAGCATGGCTGGTGACTTTTGAATTTCGTAGAAGTTAAACTTCTTTGAGTAACATCTTTATGGGTTACCATAATGAGCAGTTAATTAGGAGCAGTTTTGAAAGGCAAGGCCAACAAGAATGGGTGCAAAATTTTTCAGTATTCCCTTTTAGGGCATGACAAAACCGTTGGGTTTCTGTTTGATAAGGTAATTGCTTACACGTTGGCAAAATGTTATTGGCCGGTATTGACAGTTACCAATAGTAAAACGTTGAGTGGTCAAATGTCAGAGTTAAAAGTTGACACCACCTATCTATTATCTAAACGCATTCAACCGGTTGCTTTTTGACCTTCTTGAGCTAGGCTACCTAGCGACGGTTTAACACATAACATCATGATACTGGTCCTCTCCTTACCGATGGCATAATATATGACTATTTATTGTCGTGTAAGGTCAAGCAATTCGAAGCCATTTTCATCCACTAATTCAAACTTCACATATCTTCTGAGAGGTGCAAAGCAACTGATTGGGCCTACATGGAAGTGCTTTAAAAAGTCCCAGGTAAGAAGTTTGTTAACATTTTTTCTTTATTCGGTATTTAATCCTGTCTTTTTGTAAACAATTCCCGAACATAGAAAAAGGATTTTCTCTCCAATTGCTTCGAAAATAATCCTGTTGCTACGTCAAGTTAAATAGTATTCGCAATGTGGGACGCCCGTTCGAACTTAGTGGCACTAAGAGGCTCCAGCATACCATTGGGCCGGTCGTCGTTGTCAGTTGCACTTATACTAGGCAGAGAAAATAATTCGATCTTGCATGGTGGATTATATGAAGATGAATAATTTTTTAGTAATCAGCAGTTTGGCTTTATCTCTGGGAGATCGACTACACTGCAATTTTTTAAGGTTATATAGATGTGTGGACGGAAGCTGTAGACAAAGGTGCTGTATTGACAATGTTTTAATGGACTTTGTAAAGCCTTTGACAAAGTACCATACAGAAGACTTATGGAGAAAGTAAGGGCATATGGCTTTAGTGTCCAAATAGGGCAATGGATTAAAGATTTTTTAAATGGAAGAAGTCAAAAGGTCATTGTAAAAGGAGTTGAATCTAGTGAGCATGCAGTTACAAGTGATATTCCTTAAGGTAGTGTTTTAGGTTCCATCTTGTTGGTTATATATTTAAATGATTTACTTAACCAGATAGCACAAAGCATTGGCGTTAAGTCGGGGCAACGTTGGCAACCATTGGCAACAGTTGGTATTATGTTGTGTAGCCAACTAATGGCAGGGCCAACATTTCGCCAACCATATGCAACCTACAATTGTAAATTACATGTATTGCCATCATTTGACCAACATTTACAGGCCAACTGTAGGGTACCATGCAATTAACCAATATTAAAACAACGTTATGTGGCCAACTGTTGGGTGCTTTACATTTAACCTACATTGAACAAAGTTAATGAAACCAACCGTTGGTCATTATGTATTCAACCAACATTGAGCCAGCTATATTTAGCTGGCTCAATGTTGGTTGAGCCAGCTATATTTAGCCAACCATTGAGCATTCATTATGTAATGAACCAACGTTGAGCCAGATTTAAGTGACCAACTGTTGGGATTCATATATTAAACCACCATTGGGCCAGCACTTAAAACTATTGAAATTTCTATAGGCCGTTACCATTAATACCGTAATTAAACAGTATTTAAGAGGATTTATGAACAGGCCTGCCAAAACAGTAAACCGAGTTTAAAAATTCATCAAGTGGCCCTTTTCTGTTATATTATCATGATAAATATTAAAGAACAACAGTGTAAGTGGATTAGTGAAAGAGTTACATTAAAAGTCATGCGTTCCTCAACTGCATGATGTGCTGCTGAATCTACATCAAGGACACTTAAAAGTCGGCCTACAACCTATGGTTGGCCAAACCCGAACACTAGTTGGATTTCGGTGATGGGTTGCTAAATGCTTACATTGGTGTCGGTTGGCAAATGGTAAGCGGCTCAACATTGGCTCAACAATGTACTGTACCACCGAAAAAATACTAAGCTGGTGATTTTGGTATCAAGCCAACCTCACATTTCTTTTAATAACAGCTATTTCTAAATTTTTCATTCACGGTGAATATTTTGCAAAACGTTCACTTACACAGTCGGAATTTTTGCTAAGAAAATTTGAAAAAAATGTTTGAAACGATGTGAAATTCTATTGGAACACTAGGTTTATATACCTATTATCTGAATTGAGCATTCCGATTTTTTCAAAGGAGATTTGTGTTTATCACTTAATGAGTTAATTTAGGTCTAATTAAAATAAGTTGTGGCTGGAAATGGTGAATTTTTGCAGGAAATCATGTTCCTCGGTTGTGCAATACAACATAAGGAAGGAAACATTGAAATGCCATGAAGAAAATTGTATTATTAATTTTAGTGATCATACCCAAAAAGCCTCTCACTGAATAAGTAATAGCCAAATCAAAATTCCCAATTCATATATGAATTTCCAATAAAAATCCTGCTACTTTTAGAAGTGGCCAGTAGTAACAATGCTGGTAGCTTTTAAGACTTGTATAAGGTAACTTCTCTGATACACTTCATTATGGATTCCAATAATGAGCAGGTAATTAAGAGAAGTTTTATGCTATTGGCCCACTGTTGAAAACGACCAAATGTTTCAAGCTAGACGGTTAGCCAAATGTTTGTCAGCCAACAGTTAACACCACTTATTCAACCAACGTTACTCAAATGTTGGAACTAACAGTTGGGTAACTGATGTGCCAACGTTGGCCCAACGGTATAACCTTTGGTAGGCAAATGTTGGCCTAATATAAAACTGATTGTAGGCCCAACCTTTTTTCAATGAGCACCCAACCATTCAGATAACATTAGCCCAACCGTTTGACCAAACAATTTCCTTATGTTGGCCCAACATTATTGTGCTGTCTGGGTAAGTGTGTAAATGGGACGGCTTATTTATGTCTGGATGATACAAAAGTAATAAAAGAAGGTAGAAGCATGGACGATATTGGGAATGTGCAGGAAGATCTAGATCAATTCCAGCACTGGTCAGACAAGTGGCTTTTGAAGTTTCATCCTGATAAGTGCAAAGATTGAATTGTCTGTCTTAATGATTGCCTCCCTCGGAGATAGTGGGGACGAAGTGTTCTTGGAAAAGTCAGATAGTAAGGAGGATGTAGGCATTTTTGTATATAGCGGTCTTGGCTTTTCGGAGTACATTCAGCACCGAAAAAGCAAGGCCAATAGTATTATGGGCCTCATCAGACGAACATTTTCATTTTGGAAGAGCAATGCTTCAAGCTTTTATTTCAGGCCCGTGTAAGCTAGACCGCATTTGGAATACGCTGCTGCTGGTTGGTCGCCTCATTATCAACGTGACATTGATGCTATTGAAATTTTTCAGAGGAGGGCAGCTAGGCTGATTCCATCCTTAAAGGGTTTAACTTACATAGAATGGTTAAAGAAACTGAAGCTGCCAACTCGAAAGTACCGTAGATTAAGAGGGGATATGATTGAGGTTTTTAAAATTGTTTCATGTGTGTATGATAGTGATTTTACTGAAGGTTTTCTCAAGTTCAGTACAAGTAGTCATACCCGTGGTCACAATCGAAAGTTACTCAAAGAGTTTTGTAGACTCAACATAAGGAAATTTAGTTTTCTCACGGTAGAGTCGTTGATATTTGGAATGACATCCCTAAGAGTGTAGTTTCAGCCACCGCGGTTTTTCAGTTTGAGAAGGCTTTAGATAGATTTTGGGCCGGCCAGGAGATGTTGTATGACTACAAGGCAGATTTGCTTGTAAGTTTACAGTAGTATGGCAGTCACCCACGGTTCTTGATCATTGCTACAGGTGCCGACGGGAAAGATTAAGAAGATGCGGACAGAGGTCAATAGACTTGCGTCCACTGAGGTTCCTAGGGTATCATAAGGTAAGATATCTATCTTATGGCTGACTAGGTGGGTACCAGCACACCTTACGCGCACATTCACCAAGAGAAATCACACCGTCTATTGATAAGGTGTTAGTGTTGATGGAAATGATTTCTGTGACTACATACAATTTAAAGGTGCAGATTAGATATATGGTATATAACCACAGTATCATATCATGTAGCCAATTTCAATACATGAGGCCATTTTGGAGATTGTCATTTTATATGTATTTATATGAGAAGATTAAGATTTCGGCAAATCCAAGCCTAGGCTAACTTATGGTTAAACAACAATGATCAATATCATAATTCCTGGTGTCTACAAAGGAAGGCCTAGGGTGTAAGACCTACTGCAAAGCTAAGACCAACCACCTATACACAAAACTAACTAACTAAGGCCCTTCTATAAAGCTGAAGCCAGATCGACTGCAAAACTAAGACCCGTATAAAATGAACAAGTACTCTTAGTTACAGACACATTTAATTGGAGGGGCATTGTCGTGAAGATAGTCTCGGACCTCATGGTTTTCAAATTAATTTGGGGATACACCCCTTCTACACACTCGGAGAGAGTTGGATCCAGTACAGCGTTTTGTTGTTCCTTTACTAGTGAAATCAGTGTTGCAGGTATTTTTTGGGCGGGGCAAAGATCCACTTTACGACAAATTTATTATCAAAATTTTTCTGTTGGCTGTTCAATTTGTTGTAACAAGGGTATCAATTTAATTTGACAAAAATGAGCATGTCCTAGGGGAAGGATCTAAGTAAGGAAACCTTTCGACTTTGGAAAGCTTTGTAAAAATTCCAGGGCTTAGATGCAAAATGGTGAGGTATTTTTCAATATCTTAGAGTACTGTAAAGAAGTTAAAGTGAGTTTCTTTTCTTCTGTAAAAATTATATTTTGCCTTCGATTGAATAAGGTACGGTGTAGTTTTTAAATTATGATGATGATGATGATGATGATGATGACGACGACGACGATGATGATGATGATGATGTAAACTTTATAAAGCAATGTGCAAAAAGTCCGCAGCATATATGCAGAGGAAAAAATCTTAGGAGGTGCATCTTTAAGTGTGTAAGGTGTGGTCGATGAATCGCGGCCTTAAGGCTCAAGCGCCCGTGGTGAAGGGAAAATTTCAAACCCCATTTATGGCTCTTTTCAACATGTTGGAACTTTAAGCAAATGTACATCAAAAAGTGATTCAAATTATCACAAGAAATAGTGAGAAAAAGTTACGCCTCCCCCTTCTCCCACAATTTCTGCCTCTCTTCATAATATACTTCCTTATAGTCCTTTCACTATTCCCCTCAAAAATCTACGCGCTTCCTTCTTTCATTTCTGGTCCTAACTTACGAACTTTGCACCTTTTAGTGCTCTGTCACATTGCTTCTATCTTTATAAATTCCCTTGCAAAGTCAGCCTATCCTTATTCCACATTTCGTCCCTGTTCTTGCCTTCCCAGCCCTTTCCTCTTTCAGGATCCTCCTCGTTCCCGTTCAGTCTTTTACATTCACTGCCTACCACAACACTAGTCCCATCGATATTTCCTTCTTTTATCAAGCCAGTTTTCCCCTTCCCCCTTTTCCTCCACTCATCAATAATCTCTCTTCTTTTAATTTCTCTCATTTTCCATTTCCTTTTCTCCTATTCCGGATAGTTGAAACACAGTAATACCTCAACTAACTTTATTGGTGGGATTTTTCCGTTAGCTAGGCTACACTACTCTTGCAGTATTTAGGAAAGGTAGCTTTAAGAAGCATACCTTGCCGCCCAATCGGAAATAACGCAATACCCATACAGGGTTAGGCCTAGCCCTATGATGTGGGCCTAGCCTAGGCCTATATCCTTTTTCAATGTAGCTTTTAGAAGCGTATTATCCTGTGTGCCCAATAAAATCTTGGCGTTCTGCTCCTTTATAGTCTCACGTCCTGGTAACATTGAAGGTAGCTTTTAGAAGCATTATCTCTGGATACTATATGCCATACTTAGGCTACTACCTGTTACCATTTTGTATGCTGGGGCTTGCTATTTAGCGTCTCTTTCTGGAAATTTCAGAGAAATTGGGCCGTTTAATTCGTGGTAGCTTATAGAAGTAAACCGCAAATATTACCACCTCGACTATAAAGCCGGTATTAGTACGGTAAAGGCATACTTTGCTTTAGCAGTGTCGCCTTATTGCTGTAAATTCATTACTTCACGAAAGCTTTAAGAAGAAAAGTGAAGCTTGTCATGGAGGACAGGCTTCTTGACTACAACGAGGACCTCTCTAAGGCCTCTCTCATAGCAAATTCAGTTGCATCCCTGTCTAGTGACTCACAGCCTAAGGGCATGGAAACAAAAGTTACAGGTGAATTCGATGTTAGGCAGGCCTTTAGAGCCATGCAAAAACAAATGGAAATAATTCAGAGCCATATGGCAAGGGAAACAACGAGCAAACAACCTTGGAAGGAAACCCAGTCGGTTGAGCTTGATTTCGATCAGCAAATAGAGATATTGGCTGACAGAACCCAAAATCCCCTGAAGAGAATGTTCTGTCAATAGTTTCTAGACACCTTGATGAGGTGACTGATAGTCAGGATGAAGTTTCTCATGGAGCTCTTTCCAAAATATCGTATCACAGTTAGAGCTTGACAAAAAGTCTGGGACTCCAGTTCAGGATAAACTGGCTGGTCTAATCAACATGAGAGGAACCTGCCCTTAGCTCATTTGAAAAAACTGAAGTACCCAAGCAGAAAAAAGATAAATCCTACCAGC